>JAOUQZ010000035.1:5872217-5883303 GCA_028564935.1 Neosilurus hyrtlii
ATATATATATATATATATATATATATATATATATATATATATATATATATATATATATATATATATTTAAACATTTGTAATTTTTCTTATTGAGACTTCTATACTTTTCTTTACTTGGTAAGGAGCAACTGTGTGCACACAATTTCCTCTGGGATCAATAACGTATTCTGATTCTGATTAACTTTTCAGAATAAAAAAAAAATCTAAACTAAATTATTTTTCCATTTGTGAATGAATTTGTTCACATATATTTTACTTGAAATAATAAAAAGTGTTTCTAAACAAAAAATTTCAGGTCTATTCATTCACTTATTTGCTATACCGCCTACTCCTGTTAGGGTCGCGGGTAATTTTAATTTTAATTATCTCAGCCGTCACTGGGCGAAGTACAGGGCACACCCTGAATAGGTCGCCACACCATCGCAGGGCCAAAACACACAAAACCATTCACACACACACACACCTTCACACTTAAGAGCCATTTGGAACAGCCTCTTAGAACCAGATAAAACCCATGAAAACACAGGGAGAACATGCAAACTCCTCACAAAAATGCCCTTGCCAAGCCCGGGACTTAAAACCAGGACCATCTTGCTGTGAGGCAGACACGCTAACCACTATGCCACTGTGCTGCCTTATTCAGGTTTAAAACATTTAATATCTGATGACCAAAATTTTATAAAATATATATTTTCACTACAGTACAGCACAAAAACCCATGCAGTTTAGGCCTTATATGTACATATGCAGAGGTGTGTGCACATCTGTCAATCACACACATGTGTTTTTTCCTCCAGCTGTTGCCTTACAATTTTCATTCATTGGAACGGAGACCTAAACCTGTTCCAGCATGACAGTGCCCCTGTGCACAAAGCATGCGCCATGAAGACACAGTTTACCAAGTCTGGAATCATCAAGTGTCCTGCACAGAACCCTGACCTCACTCCTACTGAACACCTTTGGGATGTACTGTTACACCGATGGCATGCCAGGCCTCTTTTACTTATATCAGTGCCTGATATGTGACCAGACTATATTCTCTAATACTCTTATTAGTGAATGATCACAAACCCTCAAAGTGACGCTCCAAACTCTAGTGGAAAGCCTTCCCAGAAGCAGGGTTACTATAGGAGCAAGGAAGAGGGAACTAAAATTGAATGTTCAACGAGGCTACATGGGAGTGATGGTTGGGTGCCCCCGAACCTTCGGCCATATAGCGTATTTTCAATAAATGAATAATGCAAACCAAAGAAACAAAAGTGAATTTTAATAAATTAAAAACATGGTGTATTGAGAATTTCTAGAGAGTTAAGTTACAGCAACAGTCTTGTGTGATTCGGGGATGATTTACATGTTAAAATTTCCTGAACCCAGCCTTATGATGACTGAGGGCACTGTGTACGAATGGGCCATTGTTTGCTTTATGGGAACATGTGTTGTGCTAATGAGTTGGTTTGTCACAAAAGGGTTCACAAGGTTGAAAAAACTACAGGCATCACTACAAGGCATCTGCCTTTTCTGCTGTTAACAACCACCAAACTAAGGCACTGTGCAGGGTGTAGAGTGGATTAATGGACGTTTTGTGTTTAAGTGAGCCTGCAGGCTGTTCTAACGCCCTGACATGTTATCAGCATTGTAATGGGCCTGGTCTTGACAGTTCTTAGGATATGAGCCTAAACCGTTAATCATAGCTGTTAGACTGTCAGTGCGATTCTCTTTTGGTTTAGGTATTCACTAATAAATCTTCAATGGGACACAGTCAATGTCTGGAAAATATTTAGCCGGTTGTGTTTCTACGCTATCAATTTCTTACCCCAAACTCACACACTACTGTGATCTACTTCGTCTTATCAATACAGCCGGAAAGGATTCTGAATGGGTTTCATGGGAAATGCAGTACCTGGGATCCAAGTATTTCATCATCCCCACAGAAAAGGCGGCCTTTCTTTGGCTTAAAAGCTTAACAGTCACGATACACCTCAATAACTCTCAGTGGTATCATTTTTCTCCTGCTAGCTGTTACACAAGAACAGCATCCCAGCACCAGGTGCTTACTCACACTCAATATAAAGACTGCCTTCTCTTAATCAGTTACGCACTCGATGATTAACGACTGCCGAACATGCTGAGAAATGATAAACGAGGCTCATATTTGCATCACAGCCTATGCCTAATTCCACGGACTCTGTAAACCAAGCCATAGACCGAGCACGCTCTCATTTATTTGCATTAATACCACAATGCTGCTGAATTCCCAAATCAGAGGTCAGAGCACCTGTCTGAATTGTTTTTTACCTCAAGTCACAGGTTTCTATTAATGCACTTTAATTAGTGACATGATTTCTACAATAGCACTTAATTCACAGTACATATATACATCATTCATGTTGTGTATTATGCAGTCTCATTGATATATCACCCACATCCATCAGATTTAGCTGCTAAATTGCTAGCAAACTCTTTTGGTAAATAAATGCCTAACAAACACTTTAACATGCTAAATGGCTAACAGAGTTTTGCTAGCTAACTGGCTAACAAACAGTTATTCTTACCAAAATGCTAAAAAAAAACTAAAAAATGTACATGCTAATAGACTACCAAACAGTTATTTTTACCAAATGCTAAAAAAAGAAACATTTTACATGCTAATAGACTAACAAACAGTTTTTCTTATCAAAATGCTAAAAAAAGACAACAACAACAAAAAACATTTTACATGCTAATAGACTAATGAACAGTTTTTCTTACCAAAATGCTAAAAAAAACATTTTACATGCTAATAAACTAACAAACAGTTTTTCTTACCAAAGTGCTAAAAATAAATAAATAAATGAAAATAAAACATTTTAAATGCTAATAGACTAACAAACAGTTGTTCTTACCAAAATACTAAAAACATTTTACATTCTTATAGACTCAAACAATTTTGCTAGCTAAATGGCCAAAAAATACATTTACATGCTAAATGGCTACCAGACGTGTTTTGCTAGCAAAATTGTGTTATAGCCATATATTCTTATGGCCCATTGGCCCGACAGTTACAGCTCATTGGTTCAACAGCCCTCACTCTAACAGTAACCCAACTGAACTGAGTAAGGGTTCTCAAATGATTTAAGAAAGCTGCCCATCTTTTATGAGTAGGGCTGTCAGACCAGTGGGCTGTCGGAACATACCGTGTTTCAGTATTGCCGTTTTAGAGAAAAGTGGTGGTGTATAATCTTCACTGCACACTACTGTAGGTACAAAAAATACAGTATGTTGTTTGAGAAGCACTGCATTTGTCCAGCCAGCATCGTTCCTGAGACAGTACTTCATTAAAGTAGGAAATAACAGTGATTTGAGAAGGAAATGTCTCTTTAGCGCGCACGGCTGAGTGATCAGTGTTTAGCAGAGTGGCCTGCTGGGGACACAGAGTCTCAAAGACCCAAACACTACCACAGGAGACTGTCTGGGGATGTGTGCTGGAGCGGCCTGAACCCCAAGCTCCTGTGTCCGTGCGTGTCCGTGCGTGTCCGTGCGTGTGTGTGTGTGTGTGTGTGTGTGTGTGTGAGAGAGTGTGTGTGGAGTGGACAGTTGGGTCTTTCTGGATAGAGGTAGCAGGCTTTGCTTTCCATGGCTTTCAATAGGGTTCTGTTTATGTGGCACCTCTACTCTTCCTGTACATAGAGGTGTGTGTGTGTGTGTGTGTGTGTGTACAGAGGGGGTTGTGTTTTTGGCAGATGTAGAGGTGGTCTTCCCAGTTTTTTGGTTTTTCAGTAAGGTCTTGTTTAATATGGTACCCCTCCTCTTCCTGTGCAGTCTTATATACAGTGTGTGTGTGTGTGTGTGTGTGTGTGTGTGTGTGTGTGTGTGTGTGTGGTCGTATGTAGTGCCACTTGTCTGGCATTTCCTGTCTGTACACTGTATATGATCCCTAGAGACTTCTAACTATGGAGCACCCTGTCATGGCACGAAACACACCAACTCCCAAGACCTTTTGCCTCTGTCCTTGTGTGTGCGCGTGTGTGTGTGTGTGTGTGTGTGTGTGTGTGTGTGTGTGTGTGTGTGTGTGTGTGTGTGTGTGTGTGTGTTGAATTTATTTAAACTACAATAAAAGACACATAGTTATATAAACAGTCTTTTCCAGTTCATCGTTTTCTTCCACTCCTTTCAGGTTTCCAGCATGTGGTTTATTTAACTTTCATGCCTCATCTTTCCTGAGCTTCCTAAAGAAGACTGACAGACAAAATGTGTGTGTGTGTGTGTGTGTGTGTGTGTGTGTGTGTGTGTGTCTTTGAGCAGTCAAAACTCTGACCACAGGTAAAGCTCAGTTCGGAACTTCAGTTATGAACATTCATATGCACTTAGACTCATGCGTGTGTGTGTGTGTGTGTGTGTGTGTGTGTGTGTGTGTTAAATAGATTTCATTATGGGCTTAAGTCTTTGTACCCAGTATGCCACGTACACCTTTTCTGGTTTTAAGCCCTTGATGCACAGTATTAATAAGGAATGGAGAAATCATTAACCCCAGCGCCTGGGACAAGTCGATTACACATCTGGGTGGTCAGGGTTTCTTCCCCTGGATAGATCAGTAGGCTGGTGGTCTCCAGATTTTTTCTTTCAGAGAAGGAAGCTGTGCTCTGATATAGTACCCTCCAACAGTGTAATAAATTGGTGTCATGGTTACGTAGTATATGATACAGTATGGCACAAAAAAGAGATACAGGTAAATATGCCATGATTCAATTTTTTTTTCATTGGCTATTGATACAGTATGATTCAGTTGGTCAGTGATATCTGATCCTAAAATTTCAGTTTAGTTAAAGAATTACTCCACACTTCTTTGAGCTGTAAATTTAAATAACAACAAAACACATAAGTGCTGACATTAATATTGACAAAATATTGAATTTTGTTAATGAAAATCTGCACTAAGACTCAAAACACAAACCTACTCATCTAAGCTTTCCTATTTGTTTCTTCTCTTATTAGGATCATTTATTCATTCATTTGCCAACCTGCTTCATTCCATTAGGAACACACACCCAACCATTCAACCTTTCACTCACACCTAGGGGCAACCCTGCACCACTGGAAGGCATTTTAGCTTAATGTGCATGTCTTTGGAGTCATTCATTCATCTTCTGAACCGCTTAATCCTAATTAGGGTCGCGGGGAGGCTGGCGCCCATCTCAGCCGACTCTGGGCGAGGGCGGGGTACACCCTGGACAGCTAGCCAGGCCATCGCAGGGCCATCAGTCACACAGCCATTCACACTCACACCTATGGGTGATTTAGAACAGCCAATTAGCCTACTGTGCATGTCTTTGGAGTGTGGAAGGAAACTGGAGTACCCAGAAGAAACCCATGCAAGCACGGGGAGAGCATGCAAACTCCGCACAGAAACGTCCTCGACGAGGCTGAGACTCAAACCCAGTGCTAACCACCAAGGAATCTAATTAAGATCAGGGTTTTTTAACCAATTCTGTCTTCAGTTTGAGTTGAATTGAGCCATGGTAAGAGCTGGTGGACTGATTTGTTTTTTCTAATCTGTTTTTTCCTTCCACTTTTAGTTGTAGTGTAGATATAATGGTGTATAACACCCCTTCTGTCCGTCCTCCTGATTTAATTCTGCAGTTCCTCTTTCTCATCCTTTTTTTTTTTTAAATGTCCAGTCATCTGCATTATGTGTTTGTACCTTCTTGCAATATCTTCTAACAAACTGCAAATTCCAGGACATGCCTGTTAATTAAATAACATTTCTTAGTCCTGTTAGTTTCACATTCGAGCACGTGCTGAGTACAATGAGAGTACAAAACGCAGTCTGGGGCCCATGTCTTGATGCATCCTTCTATCTGAATACGGTAACTGCAGCTACTGGGTGTTAAAAGCCCATCACCTACTGTACAGCAAACACCAACTGGGAACGAGTTAGTGAGGAATCGTCTACACTGGTGAGGATGTGTTTCTGCTGCATGGACAGTAACAGGCCGCCGAGCAGACTCATAGATCTCACTCACTGAGACATTCCAAGCACCAGTTAAAGTGGTTTTGGGGTGTAGAGGCGTCCTTGATGTACAGTGAGGAGCCGTGATTAGTAGGTGAGAAAGGAGAGGACTGACTGCAGGGTTGAATGTGAAGAGGATTGAGGGGTATGAGAGGAGGAAGGAGAGATGTGGAAGAACAGGAGGTTAAACTGTAATACTTGTCTTTGGGTTATAAGAGTGTGTATACCTGTCTGTATTATTGTCTTTACTAACCAGTTAAGTAGCGTATTATTGTTTCTAAGATTTTCAATTTATGTTGCAGGTCTTTTGTTTGCTTGTGATAATAGCCAGTTGCATGCTACACTGAGTTTTGTTGGACTGTTTGGAGAACATCCATCAGTATAGTACGTAATTCATCTGGAATCGGTTCCCCCCTCGTTTTCATCTGAAATCTGAGGTTCCCAAATATCGGTGCTGTAGTTTTGATCTCTGAGCAGTCGTGCGCATGTTGAAGGGTTGTGCTGATTGACGATTGGTTTCAGTGTTCTTACTAAGACTGCACATATTTCATCACATCGTTTTCTGTATGCTGTAAAAACCTCTTTAACATTTACATGAGCCACTGAAGTGCAGTCAAGGTCAGCACGATTCAGTGCGGTGGCTTTAAATGAAGCCGAAAGAGTTGCAACAAGCTCCCTAATGCATGTGCTCTGTTTTTCCCCATCATGTAGTGTTCAGCTTCAGCAGAGAAAGAGAGAGAGACAGAGAGAGAGAGAGAGAGAGAGAGAGAGAGAGAGAGAGAGAGAGAAAAGATCGATTGTAAATAGTATTGTTGTATCCTGGCCACATCGCCATGGCTCTTGAAGGGTTTACTGAATACGAGCTTCTTGGCAACATAGCGAGCAAACCAATTCGGTGTGTTAACAGAGCCTGCCATGTCCCATCACACCGTCTTCTTCTTACACACACCAGGCTAAGCAGCAGTAACAGAGATGGGCCCTGAAAATAGCATGAGACAATGAAATGAGAGAGAGGGAGAGAGGGAGAGAGATTGGCAGAATAATAAACATGGCAGGATGAACAGGAAATACTGTAAGACACATACAGGCACTCATCCACATAAGTAGGTGCAGGTGGTCACAGAAAGGTCTCTATACAAACACACACACACACACACACACACACACACACACACAAACACACTTGCATGCACACACAGTTACTGGAAGGTGGTGAGACTCTCAGCTCTCGGTGGAATGTGAAATAGCTTCCCAGAAAACTGGGTTTGTTTGGGTTCACTACCCACCGAGCGTCTATCCAATCCAGCTCACCTCTCATCAGTGACACACACACGCACACACGCACAATGAAGGAAATGAGTTTTATTACTACTTTTACTAATAATAATGATAGTAATAATAATAAATACAGCCATAAGGGGTGGTCTAAGCAGATTACTGCTTCCCTGGCCAGTTCTCGCAAAGCTCCATGTTTTTACAGCACCAAACAGATAAAAAATAAACATACTGTTCAAATTTTGCAACAGTAGCTCTGATAACCCTGTGAAATGCCAGCTGAAAACTGATTGGCTTATGCCAAATATTCGTCCGTTATCTATATCATAGCCTAATCATCAGGGTCACAGGGAAAACTGGAGCTAATCCCAACCGACATCAGAGGAGAGGCGGGGTACATCCTAAACAGGTTTCTATTACAGGGCAAGAGTAGCTAGCTGACCTACTCTGCAGGTTTTTGGACCGTGGGAGGAAACCAGAACACCTGGAGAAAACCAAGGCAGACACAGGGTGAACACACAAACTCCACACAGAAAGGTCCAGTATAGTATAACCAGTATACCAGATTAACCATCATACTGATCACTACTAGTCCCATCCCTTCGACAAAACACTTCCGTGTTGATTACACTAAGAAGATCCTGTATGATTAGGGGATTATTATCTAGTTTGTTGGCTAATGTTGGCAATGCCGACACTAGGCACACTTTGTAATTCTTAGCTTGTTGAGAACCTGTTGTGAAGTGTATCACTGTGGAATGTGCCAACACCCATTACATGGCTCATTTTTTCTGTGCACCTACTGTGTACATAGTGAGAAAAGACAAGCCGATTGGTCTCTCAAGACCCACAAGACAGTGTTAGCGTTGCTTACGTTTTGTAAGTTCCCTTTTATGAATAATGCAGCTGTTGATGTGGGGGCATGAAGACACAGCCACATAGCATATGATAAGAAGGAATAAGAGTATTCCCCAGAATTAGTTTATTCCTCTTACACACCAGGGATATGACAATGATTACACTTTTACATGCATAGTTACTCTTTTTCCTCTCCATATATCCATTTGCCCATAGATCAATTAATCCTGCTATCCATTCATCCAACCATCCACTCATCATCCATCCATATCTCCATCCATCCATCTGCCTACCCATCCATCCTGCTAACAATTCATCCAACCAGCCATTCAACCATCCATCCATTTATCCATCCATCCATATGTTTATCCAACCATCCCTCCACTCATCTATCCATTCATCCTGGTATCCATTCAGCCAACCATCCATTTACCCATACATTAATACATCCATCCAACCATCTCTTCACACATACATCCATTTATCCTACAATCCATTCATCCAACCATCTATTCATCCATTTATCCATCCATTCATATGTCCACCCAACCATCTCTGTGCCCATTCGTCCTGTGCCCATTTATCCTGCCATCCATATATCCATACACCCATACATCCATCCAATTTCTGCCCCTGGTCCTGGTTACTGGGGCAGCAGTTTAAGTAAACATGCACAGTCCTATCTCTCTCCATCCACCTCATCCAGGTCTTCCAGAAAAACACCAAGGCATACCAATGAGATAAAATCTCTCCAGTGTGTCTTGGATCTGCCCCAGGGTCTCCCCCCCTGTTAAACATGCCAAGAGCACTTAACTTTAGAGGCATCCAGGAGGCATCCTAGACAATCACCTGAACCACCTCAGCTGTCCTTTTCATTTGGAAGAACAGTGGCTTTGAACCGTCCTCAGAGTCTGAGCTCCTCAGCATGTTTTTGAGGGCGTGCTCACACGAGGAGTCACTGCGCCTGAAAATGTTTGACCCACAAAGACCACTGTGTGATTGCAAACCACACTGAACTGGAATGCAACGATGTCCACTTTTCAGTTCAGTGGAGAATATTTGAGTTAGTTTGATTTGGGTTTGGTTCTCAGTTTATTGATGTATTGACTGTAGTTGGCAATAAAGCCACAAATTGCACCATCTATGTCAGGTGCTACTGTAAAAATCTTCTTATGTGTGCAGCATGATTTACGACCTGTAAATTCCTATGTTGTCAAATTGATAACGTTATAAGAAAGGACCATGTGTCAACGTGCCCTAAGTGCAAAAAAAAAAATCTTGAACTGTATCGTGCTATGAGAGATTGCTTTTCTTCCGCACACTGTAATGACAGAAGTACCGTCGAGACCAGAATGTTAAGTGCGGTAATGTGAGTGCAGACCAGTGAGAAGAGAGGGGAAGGGGGATACTTGCTCTTGGGTGGCCTACAGGGCAATCCTTCCTAGTGTGAGTATTAGGGTGAGCCTAGACAGGACGCTCATTTCCACTGATTGTATCCACAGTCTTGTTCTCAGTCTTGTTGCAAGCCACAGCTCATGGCAATAGGTTAGGGCAGGAATCCATCAGTAAAGTAAATTTACGCTTTGGCTTAGCTCTTTGTTCACCGTGACAGATCCACCTTTCTTTTTGCTCTGGTGTAAAGTTAATAAAGAGCTTTTCATAACTTACTGACCCCTGATACTGGAGACTGCTTTCATAAATCTTCATATTAAAGGAGTTGTGTTGTTATTTTTATCCAAATGTATTTCCCAAAAAAGTCGTCTAAATATGCCATGAATGTCAAAAGACATAATCGACATCTCTATATTTGAAAATCAGAAGAGTCGAGGGTTTTTGAGCCCTATATGGAACAGATGGAATGCGACTGTAACATGGACGTCTTAAAAACTTGGGGTGAACAGTTTTATAAGATTGAAATTGCATTGCAAACCCCAAACAAACTTAATCTATGAACCCAGTCCATGTCTAGTGTTCTTCATAAACCAAATTACCAGGGATATGTCCTAAGGGGCATGTCTTTAGACTGTGGGAGGAAACCAGAGGACCCGGAAGAAACCCACTCAAGCACAGGGAAAACATGCAAACTCCAGACAGAAACACCCTTGGACTCGAACCCAGGACCTTCTTGGTGTAAGGCGGAGGTGATAACCCCTACGTCACCGGGCTGCCTTTGATAACACCATTCATGATATTTAGGCTGTCTTTTTTGAACAGCCATTTCTAGCAGTGTTTTCTAGATTAAGTAGAATTTTTTTTGTTATCAGGTTTAGATTATATACAGCATCCACCTTACAAGTTCCTGTGATTGAGTTGTTACTATAGAAACAGTAGGGTATTAGAAGGAGCGCATTATTATAAACACACTCATGACTCTACATGGAGTGTTTTTCTTGGCACGGAGTTTTATGTTTACTTGCATCCCAAACCTGCTGAACCTGCTTGTTTTATTGGCATATGTATTTATACCTGACCGAAATAAATCATCTGAATTACAGCGTCTGTAAAGCCAAGAAACATTTGGCTTTATGCTCAGCTGTGATGCAATAAAACAGAAATGGGGTAAGCGGAGGAAGGTTGAGGGACAGCAGGCTCCTTAAAACCAAGTCACCAAGACCAAAGAGTTGGTTGTTGTGTTGATTCATGGGCAGAACACTTTAGCCCGTTTTTAATGTCTGCTAGGCTGGTTTGTTTCACGGTAGCTCGTCATTGTTCGTTTTGAAAGGCTTTATTTTGGAAGCTCTGTTCTGTGGTTTAATTAATTGCAGTCTTTGTTTTGATTACTTTTTAAAAAATGACACGCCGTCTTACAAAAAAGGTTAGAATGAAGTCTTGTTTACTTTGATGTCGCCTGACTGTCCTAAATGTACAACTTTAGCGCTTAGCCTTGTACAAAGTTTTGTGTGTGTGTGTGTGTGTGTGTGTGTGTGTGTGTGTGTGTGTGTGTGTGTGTGTGTGTGTGTGTGTGTG
>JAOUQZ010000035.1:5896229-5908514 GCA_028564935.1 Neosilurus hyrtlii
GTGTGTGTGTGTGTGTGTGTGTGTGTGTGTGTGTGTGTGTGTGTGTGTGTGTGTGTGTGTGTGTGCATGTGTGTGTTTGTGTGTGTTCTGGGCATTCCTGACGCTGTTCCTGTTGTGAGTACCTAAATCTGTTAACAGCCACATTATGGGGACTTGCGTTTGGTCATGGTATTGTGGACACCAGACTGTGTGTGTGTTTGTGTGTTTGTGTGTTTGTGTGTGTGTGCAAACATTTTGTACTATTAGTTCACCAGTAATCGACTCATTTTCTGTTCTATTCTTAAATTAACAACTGGATCAGAATGTCACTTTTTTAGTTTTAAATATGCAAATCATGCAATCAGTGTGCACAATCTTGACTCTGTGTGTCATATTACACTACGTTAGGTCATACGAATTTTTAAACTCGCACATCTTGCCATCAGTCATTGATATTGAATCTTGAGGTACACAGTGCGGCATGGAAGGAAGATGTGACGTGATGTCTACAACAAAGTCTAGGAGGTTTTCCTTTCATGTTCAATCTCTTAAAGATCCATCTTGAGCTTGCAAGTGCCGATGATGCAACTTTAAACTAGCCGAGTGGAATTGAGTGGTGGGTGGCATGGTGGTGTAGTGGTTGGCACGTCCACCTCACAGGGTCTGGGTTTGAGCCCCCAGCTCGGTGCAGTGTTTCTGTGTGGAGTTTGCATGTTCTGCCTGTGTTGCTTTTTCTCTGGGTACGCCAGTTTCCTCCCACAGACCAGAGACCTGCTCATTAGGCTAACTGGCTGTTTATACTGCCCCTAGGTCTGAGCGTGAGTGTGAATGGTTGTGTGTTGGTCCTGCAAAGGACTGGCGAGCTGCTCAGGGGGTGTACCCTGCCTTCGTTCTGAGTCAGCTGAGAGAGACTTCGGTCTCCCTGCGACCCTAGTTGGAATGAGTGGTTCGACAAATGAATGAATGAATGAATGAATTTACAGATGAGAAAAAATAACCAGCCAGGATATGAAGTCATTCACAGGAATTTAGACACCTACTTGTTTCTCTTGCTCTGTATTAATGCCCATGACTAGGTAGCTATCTGACCAAATATTATTACATTAACTACCATTAAAGAACCATTCGAGACAGGTAGGGTTCCGAGGAACAGACTATAGGGAACTTACTGCCAGTATACTGGAACGTTCACTTACCCAGTGAGCTACCTAATGAATTTTATTTTCTAATGCTGTAATAGAAATAAATAGCTCTAATAATAAGTGACTTATGCAATATGTTGCTGTCGCCTGTTGTTATTACTTACAGCACCAAATTACAACATCATAAACCTATTTTATAGAGGGTTTACTGTTTTGTGTGGGATTGTTTAGAGTAGCAATAATAGTTGTGTAAATTGATGTAAGATTATTACACATCAGATAAAAAACATCAGTGTTAATTTGTAAGTTCATTGACTTATTCTTACACGGTTCCAGTTTACATGTATGAATAATACATTTATAGCTATTTTGTATATTATCAGCTTACTTTTAGAACATCTCATCAATAGGTTCAAAAAATACAACTATATAAAATTGATATAGTCGGAAATTGCCGTATGTGACGCTACGTTTCTAATATAGTCCAGGTTTCACTGTATTTTGATGTTACTTTCTCAAAGTAATAATCACAAACTCTGATTTAAACTCACTCACTCACTTGTTTTTCAAACTGCTTAATCATGTTAGGTTCATGGTGAGGCTGGAGTCTATCTCAGCCAACTCTGGACAAAGACAGGGTACACCCTGAACAGCTTGCCAGTCCATCGCAAGGCCAACACACACAACCATTTAGACTCACACCTAGGGCTAATTTAAAACAGCCAGTTATAATAATTCACACATTTTTAGACTGTGGGGGGAAACTGGAGTACACGGAGAAAACTTACGTAAACACGTCGAGATCATGCAAACTCAGAACATAGAATTTTTTTTTACATATTTAACCATTTTATATTTGTTTGAAACATCAAACCCAAAACGGTTTCTTCAGCCGTTGTTTTATTTACAAATGTATGCAGTTGAAATGTATGCGGACGCTTGACCATCATGCCTGCATGTGGCTCTTCATCAAAATGTTGCCACAAAATTGGTACCACACAACTGTACCAGATGTCTCTGTGGCATTATATACTCCATTCCCTGGAACTAAGAGACTTAAACCTGTTCCAGCGGGACAGTGTCCCTGTGCACAAAGAAAATCAATGAAGATTGGCTTAACCAATCTTGGAGGTTGGAGTGAAAGAACCACACAGAACCCTGACTTCAACCCTACGGAACATCTTTGGGATGAACTGGAACACTGACCTCCTTCTGGGTGAGGGATGGGATATGTTTACTTCCCTGTCACTTAATCCGATCATCAGCCGATATCCCTTTCTTTCCAAGGGTGTTACACTGCCCCTGAATATGCACGAGCAGCAATTTGTAAAGATGCGGGTGATAGACCGCGTGTCATGGAGGGGTGGCATTTGCTTGTTCTCATCCCTTACTGGTTGGTGTTCACATAATTAGAAGGCAGTACTTGATGGGTGGGAATTGGCTTCAACAGAATCTGGGAGAAAAATTATTTGTATTAGTATTTGTTCAAATTGTAATCATGACAGTTGCCACATAATTTCTATCTGATTAAGCAACCATTTTCCGCACAGCAGAGCAGTGAAACCGAATGGTATTTATGAATATTAATCATTGTTTTCCTAAAACATAGATTTTGGCTTTGTAAAATAAAGACAGATCATTATTTCTAACAGCTGTAATTTGTCATGGTCATTATCCTGTACTGTGAAATTGCAGGTTATTTTTGGACTCCTTTCTTCTTGAATGTTTGCTGCACGAGTTTAGGAGTTGTGTGTGATGTCCCCTCTGTGTTTCCTCTGTGCTGACTTACTGCACAGCTGTTCCCGAAGACGGCCTGTACGGCTGAGCACCGTGACCACAGAACCCATATTACATGCGCTGCAGGCAAATAAAGATCAGGGATGTCGTCGCCAAAGCCCAGAGAATCTAACCACCCTGTACAGGAGAGCGTGCGTGCATTCATGCTTGTGTGTATGTGTGTGTGTGTGTGTGTGTGTGTGTGTGTGTGTGTGTGTGTGTGTGTGTGTATATGCATGACCCTAATCTGTGGCTTTGAGCCTCAGCCAAACCAGACCGAGAGTGAAAGGCCATGAGCTGTTGTGTAGCTGGTGTGTATAGAGTTGAATAGACAGGACTACCAGATGTGTTAGCGCTCGCTGCTGCACATTTACTCCCACATACATAAACAACAGCTTTCAAGCTTTCATGGAAAGCAAATGTGCATTTACTTCAGGAATCTTTCCACAGTGTTGTTTCTCTCTCTCTCTCTCTCTCTCTCTCCCTCTCTCTCTCTCTCTCTCTTTCTCTCTCTGTGTGTGTGTGTGTGTGTGTGTGTGTGTGTGTGTGTGTGTGTGTGTGTGTGTGGTACTCAGTGCTGTAGATCTGCACCCCTATGATCACCCTGGCTGATAAGATGCTTCTGTCATGTGTTCAGTCTCCAAGTTAAAGCAGTTTTACTCTTATTTCGACTCTTTTTACCCCCCCCCCCCCAAGCCCCCACCCTCCGCAGCTCTAAATGAAGCTCATAGGAAGGAAGGTATGCTTTTTCCTCTCCTGAAAAAGTAGCTTAAGCTAATAATACCATGTGTTCAGACCCAAGCATTAACAACGTACAAGTTGGACTTTTTTACATGTAAGGATATCAGATATGAGGTAGAACGGCGGTGTAGTGGTTAACAAGTCTGCCTCACAGCAAGAAGAAGAAGACTGAGCTTGACAAGGGTGTTTCTGTGTGGAGTTTTCATGTCATCCCCATGCTTGTGTGGGTTTCCTCCTGGTAATCCAGTTTTGTCCCACACTCGAAAGACATGCACATTAGGCAAATTGGCTGTCCACATTTCCCCAAGGTGTGAGTGTGAATGGTTGCGTTTTTGGGTGTGTGTTGGCCCTGCGATGGTCAGGATATACCCTACCTTCAAGCAGAGTCAGCTGGGATGGGCTTCATCCTCATTGTGATGCTAATAAAGGATAAAGTGTTCCAGAAAATGACATGACATCAGATATGAGTGATATGAGTGCTCACAAGACCACAACATGTGCTGAAATAGTGCACCTATAAAACCCAAATTATTCCCGAATAACGAATGCATAATATACCCTGCAAGAATGCAAATAAATTTTGAATATACTTTGCATATTAAACACAGATTACACAACAATCAAATCAACACCCTTACAAAGTAAATGAATCGAGACACCCCTAGAAAACTGTGCTGCTTGGATTAACAGTGTTGACGTCTGTTTAGTGAGTGGGTGTGTCCTGTCAAATTATGTTGTAGTTACAGGCTTAACGGAACGACCAGACGGTCCTCAGGTGTAATAAGTTGCTGTTGCTTCTTTGTATTAAAGATTTTGCAACATGCCAGAACAGCAACAACAAAAAAAACAAAGATTTCTGTAAATCCGGTTACACCATCTGTGTGCAAATTAGCTTTAAGCCAAGCAAAATAAGCTGTGTTAGAGCATGTGCAGTAGGGAACATTACAATACCCAGTTCTAATCACTCGCTCATTCACTCAGGGTTGAGGGGAGCCTGGAGCCTATCGCAGCCAACACTGGGCTAAGGCGAGATACACCCTGAACAACTCGTCAGACCATTGCAGGGCCAAAACACACACAAAACCATTCACACTTACACCTAGGAGCAGTTTGGAACCACCATTTGGCCTGATATGCATGTCTTTGGACTGTGAAAGGAAACTGGTATACCCACGCAAGCACAGGGAGGACATGCCAACTCCACACAGAAATGCCCGAGTCTGGGATTAAACTTGGGACCTTCTTGTTGTGAGGTAAAGATCCAAATTGCTCCTGGCACAGCTGGCATGAGGATATAGAGCTTGGCATGGCCTCACTAAACTCACAGCGTAACATGGAGATACGATATGAAATCTTCCAGAGCCCCTTCTTTTTCAGAGAACTTCTTCCCATCATACAGATTAAGTGTAGGATGGACAGGGAAGGGGGTACACTGAAAAAACGGGAATATGTGGGTGATTAGCTTTAAGAGATGGTATGATGTATAGTTTACATAAAAATATTAAGCTTCTCAGGAAAACATGATCTAATTGGTTAGACGGATTATTGGCAGATTTGGCAACATCTCAAGTCTGTATGGGCTAACGTAGCGGGATGGAGAGCGATCCACACTAGTGCTCACAGCCACAGCCAATCTAGAGTAGTCAGTTGACCTAATCTGTATGTTTTATGGTTGTAGGAGGAAACTGGAGCAATCAGAGGAAACCCACCCATCACACAAGAACACGCAGACTCCAAATGGAGTGTCAACCTGCAGGTTCGAGCTCAGAATCTGCTTGCTGCAACATGAAACAGTTCTGCTCGTGAACCAATTATAGAATGAAACATTGTAAAGAAGTTATGATGCCACACGCATTCGGGTGCCCGGAGAGCAGTTGGGGGTTTGGTGCCTTGCTCAAGGGCACTTCAGCCATGAAGGTGGAGGTCACTCCCCCACCACCACACATTTTTTCTGCTGGTTTGTGAATCGAACCAGCGACCTTTTGGTTCCAAACCCGCTTCTCTAACCATTAGGCTACGGCTGCCCCCAACAGGTGATGCTCCCATCTGCATCTTTATGAACTGCTGTGCATGCGCATTCAGGGGCAGCCTAAAACACTCTGAGGGAAATCGCTATTTCCCCTTGATATTATGATATGATTCTATTTCAGCTTAAACCTCAGAGAGAGTTCTGAACAGTTCTAAGTGGAGATTCAGACAAGAGAATTCCTCTTGTCACTCTGTGATTAGCAGGTGTTGTTGTGCATGCGTGTGTGTGTGTGTGTGTGTGTGTGTGTGTGTGTGTGTGTGCATGCAAGCACACGCATCTGTCTGTGAAGGATTTTATTAGCTGGCAGGTTTTTGGCCTCAAACATGTCTGCTCACACCGATCCAATGCATTCTGCCACCTCGGAAGGTATTTTGGTCAGGAGTGAACTTCAGGCAGAGAGCTTATTGTCAACGCAACAGGTTCCAGACACACATGTACACAGACGCTGACAGCAGAGACCTGATAACAGCCATGGAGGCTCAGCAAACGGAGGATCTCACCAGACCAGGGGCTACTGCTGCTCTCTGTTTTTCACTTTCATACGCTCTGTTCAGTCAGGTTAAACCATGTTGTAGCTCCTTTTATTTTTTTACTCCTAATCATAATTATTTTTATCGAAAGCCTCAGTCTTACATAGCTGGAAAAACTTCATGGTAGACACAGTTTTAAAAAGGTGTTATCCCTTAAGTGTTCCATGGACCTCCTTTGGAATATGTGAGAGCTGGGGAGCTACCTTGAGAACCAAAGGGGTGTGACTTCCATTTATGGAAAAGTTCAAGTTATTGAAAATTCAAGCGGCAGAAAATTTCAAATGATCCAAGCGTGAAGGCATTCATCAGGCAACCTAACGGATGTTAGCGCAGATTCCCGTGATGGTAAAAATGAACATGGCACAGCCTGTAGTCATGACGTATGTGCAACACAGACATTCATGTTTCTCAGGCAAATGCATATTCCATCATCTATATATGTGCCTCCAGAATGGGATGGAATGATCATGGGATGGCCACATCAGTCCCAGCTACGGTTCTCACATATCAACCGGCTATATGAGATGCTAGCTTTAACATTTAGTGGTGCAACTGGTAAAAGTTCAAGTTCTTTTCACATGTATTTAAATGGATTTACACATTCGATTACGACCTTATAAAATGGATAACTATATTAATATTCCTTTGATTTGGCTAATTTTCTCGTTTCAGACTTTTGTCTTAAATAAATATTTCTGGCCCTGAAATGAGCTCAGGGACAGAACTGAACGATTTGGTCAGATCCACCCTTTTCCCTTAAAAGGCATAAAGAAAGTGGAGTATGTAAATACACAAAAGAACACAGTGAAGTGTGTGATGGAGGAGGGCAGCAAAGAGCTCTGGAAATTACATACGGCTCCTTTAAGCTTTAAAGCTTTAAGCTATAACTCCTCATGAATAGACATTTCTGATTATATGGAATGGAGGAGATTTTGGAACAAAAATGAAACATGAAACAAAAAGCAAAAACAAATATAGAATCCCTGTAGTAACCTCTCTCTCTTTCTCTCTCTCTTTCTCTCTCTCTCCCTCTCTCTCTCTCTCTCTCTCTCTCTCTCTGTCTCTCTCTTTTGCCATCAATCTGTCTCTTTCTGTCTCTCTGTTTTTCTCTCTCTTTTTCCATCTTTCTGTCCCTCTCTCTCACTCGCTCACTCTCTCTCTCTCTCTCGCTCTCTCTCTCTCTCTCTCTCTCTCTCTCTCACTCTCTCTTCCTCTCTCTCTTTGTGTCTGTAGGAGATTGGCAGGTAATGACCTCACTTTCATCCACCCTGAAGCTCTGACTGGTCTTCACCAGCTCAAAGTTCTGTAAGTACACACACACACACACACACACACACACACACACACACACACACACACACACACACACATACACACACACACACACACGCTTACATTGAGAAGCCTGTTATTATTAGTGACAGACTGAACGAGTCTCAGTACTGATGAACTCGGCTCCATCTTATGATCACAGACAGCAGCTTGAGTGCTGAGTTGCCTAATACCTTTGGGTGACTAACAGGAATCTGACCACTACAGAATCTTCATCTGTCACCGGGATGGAGAAGGCCCTCCCAGCATGCCTCAGTGGATAGATTCCAGCACAAACTCTGTCTCTCTGTCTGTGTTTCTCTTTTCATCTCCCTCTTTCCTCTCCTCTCTCTCTCTGCTTCAGTATGTATCCGTAATGATTTGACGTTTTTGTCTTTGAGGCGTTTTGTGCGCCAGTTCTGTCGAAGCTTATCGTCGCTCCGCATCGCCTCGGCTCCACTTTGCATAAAACTCTCTTTCCGTCTTCCTGTCCTCCTTCTGGCCCTGCCTGTTGACCCTGGGATGCACCCTGTTGATACTGACCCACCCCACCTACAGTTACTGTATACCTGTCTAATCACTTCAGGTAAACTTGTTAGTTTTACAACAGCTTGCGCATCAGGGAGGATTTCTCAGCAATTCTCAGGAATTAAATCGTGTGTGTGTGATTAGTCACCGGAAGAAACCGGTAAATCTCTGCTTAAGTCTATTTGCAGAAAATGACGGGTATTTAAATGTGATTCACTTTTATTATTGGAGGATAATGAAAATTGAGAAACATGAGGAATGAGTAATGTTTTTTTTTCAAAGCACTTGGATCAAGTTGTCATGGAGAGAGCAGTGTGTAATAAGAACGCTGAAACCCACACCTTGCTCAATTCTACTGTGCAAGCTAGGACTGTTTAATGATTATGATATATAATCTAATCTAAAAATTTCATGGTTACAGTCACGATAATAATCAACACTCAAGCCAGTGCTGAGTTTTAGAACACTGCCAGTTTTCCAGTTCGTCATTCATTCATTTACTTGTCGAACCGTTTAATCCTACTATAGTAGCAGGAAGACTGAAGCCTATCTCAGCCGCCTCTTGGCGAAGGTGGGGTACACCCTGAACTGCTCACCAGTCCATTTCAGGGCGAACACACTCAACCGTTCACACTTCTGGGCAATTTGGAACAGCCAGTTTGCCTTCTTTGTTCACGGACTCTAGGATGAAACCGGAGTACCCAGAGGCAACCAGTGAGAGCACAGGGAGAACATGAGCGCCCTTGCCGAACACACTCAACCGTTCACACTTCTGGGCAATTTGGAACAGCCAGTTTGCCTTCTTTGTTCACGGACTCTAGGATGAAACCGGAGTACCCAGAGGCAACCAGTGAGAGCACAGGGACAACATGAGCGCCCTTGCCGAGATTGGGACTCGAACCCACAACCTTCTTGCTGTAAGACACGTGTGCTAACTGATATGCCACCGTGCCATCCCATTGGTCGATTTGCCTTCACTCATCTGTCCGCTTCATCCCAAACCAGCTTGATGGGGGTTTAAGTCTGGAGACTGTGCTGCTGTTTTTTCTGTACTCACGGTACATGGCTGATATGCTAGTAGTAGAGGAACCAATTAGAGCATGTGATAGTTCATATCCAGTAGGTGTGGATATGATAACATACAAGTATTCTATTAAATAACCCTTTCATGTGCTTTTTGCATGGTAGAGTCTCTCACTTGGTATTAATATTGAAACCCACCCCTTTTAATTCTTTGCACAATGTTTTCTGTTGTTCTGGATTACGGTGCTTTTATAATGATGGGCGGTACGGTGATACGGTTTGTACGGTTACTGCTACATGGCTCCAGAGTCCCTGTTTTGAGCTTGAGTCTAGAGTCAGTGTAGATGTTCACATGTCTCTCACACAGGAATTCTGCAGGTTTCTCCCAGAAATATGTTGGTATGTGGACTGGCTTTGTTAAATTGCCCCGAGGTGTGTGTGTGTGTGTGTGTGTGTGTGTGTGTGTGTGTGTGTGTGTGTGCATGCTGCACTGTCTTATAGAGCATGTATTCCTACTTTGTGCCTAGCATTCTAAGGCTTGGTTTCCCGGATCATTGCGTCCGTGGCCAGTATAAAGCCGTTACTCGAGCTGAATGAATGATGAATTGTAAACCCGATGTAAACATTTTAACGGTCGTGCTTTTGCTCCCAGTGTCGCTTCATTTTTGCAATCATAAAGCCCTAATGATGAATGTACAATACGTGGCCTGGTTAAATGCTGTGTTTAAAAATTCAATACCAGAATACAGCAGGATGTAAACTCGGACGCTGCTTCAGACATGGTGCTTCCTTCTGAGTTTGAATCTGTTAGTGGGGTTTAGTTTCAGGGGGAAATGTTTGTGCTTGTGGCACTTAAGTGATACTGAAGTGGACTGATAATAGGAGAAAGGAAGAGAGATGTGGACTGCGATTAGTTCATTATGTATACACACACACACACACACACACACACACACACACACACACACACACACACACACCCCTGCACTTTGTGCCTGCACTTTATTACATATTTAATAACCCTCAAGTCACATTTATTAAACAAACTGGAGTGTGTAAATGATTTAATCCGCTTTCGCACACCACGTATTTTCTTGAGGATTAATGAACCACAATAAAATGTCTGCTTTCAGCGTTTCCGCTACATTCATTGCTGACTTTTTTTTTAGGGCATTTACCTTTTTACTCATCACTCTTTCACTCATTTGTTGAGATGACTCTGGGCGAAGGCGGGGTACACCCTGAACAGCTCGCCAGAGCTTCGCAGGACCAACCCCCCCCACACACACAGGCAACTGTTCACTGAATTTAGAACAGCCAGTTAGCCTAATGTGCATGATTTGGGTTTGTGGGAGGAAACCGGAGTGCCTGGAGTAAACCCATGCATGCACAGGAAGAACTCTACACAGAAACACCCTTGCCAAGTGAGGGACTGGAACCCAGGACCTTCTTGCTGTGAGGCAGATGTGCTAACCACCATACCACTGTGCCACCTGCCTTTTTATGGACCATGTAAAATTGCAGATTTATGAAAGCAGGATTTTTCCAGAAAGATAATCGTTTTTTTTCTTTTTAATTTTTAGTATGCTGCAAAATAACCAGCTGAAGACAGTTCCGAGTGCTGCTCTCAAGAACCTCCACCTACTGCAGTCTCTGTAAGTAACGCGCACACACCCATCTTCTTGCTAGCACACACAGTCAGACATTTAAATGAGCGGAGTTGTGCGTTTTTCTGTAGGTTCTGTCTATCAGCATGGTACAGGGTTGTATGGATTCAGGTGTGTTTCACTGTGAGAGCTGAGGCAGCTGTGTATCCAGGAAAAAAATCTCTGCTGTTATCACCTCTCCAGATCCCACCCCCACTCCCTTCTTCCCTCCGTTTTTTTTTCTGCAGCTGTGTGTCCCCGCAGGGCTGGGGCCAGTGCTCCGGACCTGAAGTAATGCATTCTGGCACAGACACTTGGCCCGGTTCTTAGATCTAGATTCTCTAAACAATCTGTACATCAACACGCCTTCTGCCCTTAAGCACTGTCTAGACTCCTGCGGAAGGATAGAGAGAGACAGAGACACAGCCATACATTCATACTCATATTTCTACATGGATTCCAGGGCTGTCAGACTGTATTTTTAATTTTTTTTCAATAAAAAAAGCAATGAAATGTACATTTGTTCCTCTCTTAAATCTTAAATATATGGTACGTAAGATGAATATTTTAATGTTTTATTTTAAAATTCAAGCTGACATCACTACCAGTTGAAACATTCCTGCTGTTCATGAAGCCCCGCCCCCAGGATCGCAGTTCTAACACCTGGAACATACAAAACCAGTGTCCAGGGAGGAGTGGCGATGAAATCCCCAGCTGCTTTTCCTCACATTGCCTAAAGTCTGGGCAAAAAACTTGTGCATACATACACCATATAGACTACAGCTAACTGCCAACTATAGCAAACGATGTGCAACTGCATGAGACCAAGTAACTCTCCGCACCAACAGGTGGCGATTATCTGTGTTTGTCATTCAACTGATACACCGGAATGCCGTGGATCATCATCAAATCATTGTCACTTGACTCGAATAGCTCATTACAGATGGCTTTGTGTAGCTACTTCTAATTGATGGCATGAGTAGTAAGCAGCTGGTACTAGCGTCATCAGCTCTTGGCCTGCTGCTTATGGAAGAATAAATGAAGAAGCAGAGGTGGAAAATAAGAATGAACTGCATAAAATGAGTGACTTCCTCGTTTGCTTGTTTTTATTTTATCCATCCCTCATTTCATGCTATCATTCGCTAATCTAAACAGCCAATTAGAGTAAATAACTCGCTGTACACTTTATACAGCCAACAATGAGCTTTCAGTGGTCCGACCAGAGCCGACGTGCTGGACACAACAACACACTCTGGCGACAGACACTCACTGAGAGCACGACGTTGGCAGTGGACTGACTGTTGGCTTGGCGTTTCCTGGGCTTTACAGTGTCTATAAAATGACTGACAGGAGGCAGGAAGTGCTTTCACATGGTCATAAGTTTTCCAAACAGGTTTTCTCTGAGACTTAACAAACTTTTGCTACGGTCATGGATTAATCAACTGTCTTTGTTTTGTGTTTATTATTATTATTATTATTAATATCATTATTATTATTATTATTATTATTCATTCATTCATTCATTTTCTGAACCGCTTATTCCTAATTAGGGTCGCGGGGAGGCTGGCGCCCATCTCAGC
>JAOUQZ010000035.1:5922549-5934802 GCA_028564935.1 Neosilurus hyrtlii
TATATATATATGAATGATATAATGACCCCGATGCAGAGGAAAAACACATTCATCTAATGCAGACTGAAGTATCCTTTAAACAAATGTATTTTTAAACCACAGACTTATGCAGACTGAAATGCAGATCAAAGAAACTTCTTTGAATAAAACTTAAAAGATGGAGCAAAACCCAGTAAAAAATTATAAACTCTACCATAGTTTTGCCAAATGATAAGTGAGTGATGACCCACTGGGTCCACCCTGGAAGGATAGCAACAAACTTCAAATTGCTTCTTCCAGAAAATAGCAACAATTCAACCTTCATAAGACAGAGGACCGTCGTGGCTGAAAATCGAATTGCATTAAACGCGATTGATTGCATGTGTTTCATATTTCGGCCCTGGCTATAAACACTCTGAAAATGTGGCCGCTGTAGTTGTTCTTTCTTTGATACATAACACACTTGGCTGACAAAAGCTTTGAGAGCACGGAGGTCGAAAAAAATCAATTTATTCACATCAGTCCATTTGCTATCCAGTAGTTGCCTTTGAACCTAACTGACTAGGCTGAAAACGTGAGCTGACATAACGTGTGTAATGTACAGCATAGTGCTTGAGTTCACTAATCATGTGCACACATACAGACTTTATTGTTATTAAATTCTCCTGTAGGGGCGACTCATAGTCATTAATATTGTCCTTTTTTAAGTGCTAGAGGTTGCACATTGTTCACTGACCAGCATTTGGCTCTGAGCTATATGATTCAGTTCTGGTTAGCATCTTTTTTTTAATTCTTTCTTGCTGAATCATCTAATCCTACTACTAGGGTCGTGGGGAGGCCGTGCCCATCTCAGATGACACTGGGGGAAGGTGGGCTACACCCCGAACAGTTCGCCAGGCCATTACATGGCCAACACAAACACAACCATTTACACCCTCACACCTATCACCATTTTGGAACATCCGATAAGCCTAATGTGCATGTGGGAGGAAACCGGAGTACCCAGAGGAAACCCATGCAAGCACAGGAAGAGAATGCAAACTCCACACAGACACACAGAAATTGGATTTGAATCTCGGAACTGTTGCTGATGATTTTACATTATGCTGTACTTTTCCCCTCTCTTAGGAGCGTTTAAACCTTGTGCCCACTTGCTTGGCAGCTGGATGATCCGACTGACCATATGGTTCATCTGCCTGGTGGCTCTAGTGTTTAACTGCCTCGTTCTAGCTGCCACGCTTTCTCCACGCAGCTGCACACTCTCACCCACCCGCTTGCTCATGGCCGTCCTGGCATCCTCCAACCTCCTGACGGGATTCTACGTGACTGCACTGGTGGTCCTGGATGCTGCCACCTGGGGCTCGTTCGCATCCTATGGCGTGTGGTGGGAAACAAGTGCCGGCTGCCAGGCGCTGAACTTGCTGGCCGTGTTCTCGTCTGAGTGGGCCGTTCTATTGTTGCCTCTAGCCGCTGTGGAGCGCAGCTTGGCTGTACGGGCATTGATGGGAAAAGCAGGAGCACTGCGGAGCTGTGACCGGAGGAGCCAAAGAAGGAAGTTTGGACTGGCGTCAGGTCTTCTGGGTGTATTGGCAGCCGGCATGGCATTTTTAAGCCTGCATCAGGGAGTGGCAGAAGGTTCTCCACTGTGCCTGCCCTTTTCCGGAGGCTTGGCACCTGAGTTGGGTGTGACGGTGGCGCTGGTGCTGCTGAACACCCTCTCGTACCTGTTGAGCGCCGTCGTATACACAAGGCTGTACTGCGGTCTGGGCCGGGCACAGCTTGCTGATCCAGAGCAGGCAGGCTCCCTGCGGCATGTCGCGTGGCTCATCTTTACTAACTGCATCTTCTTTTGCCCTGTCGCTGCCTTCTCCTTCGCCCCACTGCTGACGGGAACAGGAACCGGAAGCCCGGACATGGCAAAATCGGTTACACTCATCTTCTTTCCTCTCTCTGCTTGCCTAAACCCAGTGCTGTACGTCTGCTTTAGCCCTGCCTTCCGTCATGACTGGCTCCGCCTAAGGGGGCGGATCAGACACGGGAGAGGCGGGAAAGCCATCAGAACCGGTTCAGCAGGTATCAACGGGACAGGTGAAGGCGGAGTCTCAAGTGAACTGGGCTATGAATGTGGCATGTGCGAACGCTGCGAGGCAGCTTTTCTAGCCAGAGCATCTTCATCATCTGCCTCCTCATCATCCTCTTCCTCCTGCACATGCAGACATTTAGTGAAGTGGCACAGTTGCCCGGCACTGAGGGCGGCTGAGGTCCCGTGCTCACGTTCCGAGGCCGACTGGGCCGACTGCGGCACTCTATCAGCGCACTCGGAATATGCAGACGAAGGAGACTCGTTCGTATCGGACAGCTCGGAGCAGGCCCAGGCGTGTGGACGCGCATGTTTCTGCCAGAGTCGCGGTTTACCTTTAGTGCATTACTCCTATAACATTCCCAGCATTAAAGACTGAGATTGAGTCACTGCACACACACACACACACACACACACACACACACACACACACACACACTTGGACATTCATACATTCACTCATTCAATATAGAGTGTCTGGACACATGGCATACACACACAAGCACACAGCAGGCGATTTGAGACACACCCTAGAACCAGAGACTTTTAACTGGTCAGGAAGCACTTTTTTTCACACACTGTGTGTATGTGTGTGTGTATGTGTGTGTGTGTGTGTGTGTGTACGTGTACACAGTGTGTATCGCTGATGTCTGGCCGTTAAATATAAAGGGAAACAGACAGTATGTAAAGACTCACTGAGCCAAATGTCAGCAGGACTTGATTTCTGATTTTTTTAATTCATGTCTGCATGGCTGCAGCGAACTGACTGACTGAATCCTTAAAGAACACAAAGCCGAGTTCTACTGCTCACCTCTCCTTCTTCGACAGAACTCGACTTTGGTTTGCAAGGGTTTTTTTTTCTTTGTTTGTTTGTTTGTTTTTTTATTAAGCAGGGATAAATGTCATGTCATTTTCTGAACCGCTTAATCTAATTAGGGTCGCGGGGAGGCTGGCGACCATCTCAGCCGACTCTGGGCAAGGGCAGAGTACACCCAGGACAGCTCGCCAGGCAGAAACACGCTGACGGCTATGCAGCCTACTCTTGACAAAAATCAGCAATGGTTCTTTTACATGCCTCTCACCACAGACAGTGAAAGACAAGGCCAGCATTTGATAACCCAGTTAGCTGCACTGGAGGGACAGCAGTGAGAATCCGTCGATAGTGGGGCTTGAACCCCCGACCCTGGGATCAGTAATCCAGCACCTTACCACCAGGCCACCACTGCTCTAGGGATAAATGTCTCTAATATTTTTTGCCTTGATTTTGTTCCTCACTGTTGCCATTCCTTGTTCTATTGACCTCAGCGTGTGATGGAAGTGTGATCCCCCCCCATTTCTCTGCATTCATGTACGTGTTAGTCAAGTAGAATGTAACATAAGAAATTTTTAAAGAGTGAGTCTATTTTTACAGCCTCTCTTTTCTTGGAAATCCTGCTAATATTTAGCACTGGCCAGCAGCCATTCCCTCACACACACTTCAGTCCATCTTGTGCTGCGACAGCTCTGCAGAAACCTTTGGGATGAAATAGAGGTTTGAAGGCACAAAACATTGGACGGGCGATCCAGTCATATTTGGCGCCCACTCAGCTATAACAGTCGTCTTTTTGACATGAATGAATTCCTCATCCACCATGCCCTAATTTATAAACACAAATACATATATGTAAAATTGTTTTAATTATAGAGTGATGTAAATGCTTCAGTGGTTATGGTACTGTTATTGACCTTCCTATTGTAAATTCCAATGATGCGTAAGTAAATTTTGTCATCACTTAGATTGAAACTCAGACCCTGATTTACTGAAAGATTAAACATCACATTTAATCAGCTTTGTATATGGTGTGTAAATGGAATATAAAATCAAAATACTTTATGTCCTGATTTTCGGAATTTTTCTTATTATGAAAGAAATTAGCAATGAAACACAACAGGGTGGGTTGGTATTGAAAAATAATCAACAACAGACTGACAGACATTGATTATGTCCTTTTAATATTACGACACGGAGCATTCAGAAACACAGTTCTGATTGGTCAATTATGGCAATTTGACAGTATGACAAACCTTTCCTATGGGACACATCATTAGTAGAAGCAATAAAATAATTAAAAAATGATTACAATTATTTTTAGGCCAATATTCTGTAAATAGCTGTGTGACAAGTGGGATCATGTACACAGAGCCG
This sequence comes from Neosilurus hyrtlii, assembly GCA_028564935.1. Classification (NCBI taxonomy): domain Eukaryota; kingdom Metazoa; phylum Chordata; class Actinopteri; order Siluriformes; family Plotosidae; genus Neosilurus; species Neosilurus hyrtlii. The sequence continues at coordinate 5,926,794 of JAOUQZ010000035.1, forward strand.
GGGCAAAATAAACCACATTAGGGTGATGAAGGATCTGATTGGGTTGCTATTACAGGGTGAATATGGACATTATTCCAAGTGGATAATGTTTGAAATTCTATTGCTGACAAACACTCTGATCATGGTCATGGTCACTGATTCTGAATTCTTAGGAAGTCAACAAAATGTCATTCAAAGAAATACGAAAAACTAAAAAAATACACAATATGGCAGTCATGTTCCTAAAGTTAAAAAGAAAGAAAGAAAGAAAGAAAGCATGTGTAATTATTATAATGGGGCAGGAAGGTAAAAAGAAAAGGAAATAAACCATAAAATCATGTTTTAGTTTGTTCCTCTTATTTTTCCATGTAGTATATACAAAAATTTGGAATAAATTAAAAATAAAAAAACTTTATGGATTGCATTTTGTAGGGGTTTTCAACACAGTCCTTCTTCCATCGGTGTTGCAACGCTTGGATCCCCTTCGTATAGAAGCTCTCAAGTTTCATTGCTCTGGCATTTCAACTTCTTAGTCAGCCTGTGAACACACTCAAGGAGTTTAAAAGTTAGTTAGTTACAGTGCTTAGCCCTGTGTACAGCACATGAAATCCACCTGACCTGCCTCTTAAAAGGTGTAAAAAGTTGATTTGAGTTAAAAAGACAGAGCACCTCTTGTGCAGCTCATCTGCCTATGCAATGCTTGAAATATCTAAAAATTACCTATAAACATCTTATTTTGATTTGTTTCTATGTTCCCACGTACTATTTGCTTAAACAGTTCTTCACCTTGGGCTCGCTAACTATTCAACGACATCGAGGTCGCCTTCGGCAATTTCCAACCGATTCTTTATTTCACGACATGCCCTGATTTGAATCATTTCTGTGTTGTGGATCATTTACAAGACAAGTTCTTTCCTCTTACCAGGGATTACCAGCGGGTGATTACACATGAGGTGTGATAGCAAAGCGACTGATGTGAATTATTCTCAAAATGTTCTAAAATTTTTCTCGTGGTAATTGCAGCATCGCATTTTGGTCGCCTGGATGTTGAACTCATCACAAAAAAATTCTTGAAAAACATGCTTGAATTTCAACAAATGTGGCAAAAAGAGGCTCTGACGCGGAATAGTCTCGAACTCTTCTCAAACAGTCCCCACGATATGAGAAGGTCGTAAAGTTCATTTTTCACCCTCAAGGAAAAGCTACAAGTTGGAGACTTTGACGCGGAAAGTTTGACACTTGCTGGTATCCGCCATATTCCGTATATTTTGACATCATTCATATTTAAATCCGCATTTTGTTTACACACCTCTAGTGTGATCACCCCCTTTTTTTCTGTTGATGTGAATAAGACGAGAAAACACTGCTTCTGTTTCTTCAGAACAGCCCTGACACTGAAGATTCCTTTCATGAATGTTGAGTTAAGTCTGTGTACAGAAAGCTGCACTATGACCATGATATAAGTTTGTTGATGGAAACATGGAGGCAGAAACATACTTCCCGAGAGAACAGGTTCAATATTTTATAAAAGATCAATAGTGATTTCCAGTACAAGCTTTGAATGGTTTTAATAATGCTAATATATTCTTCTAGTGTTCTTTTTATGCCCTAAAATCTTTTATAAACTCTGATTTACTGTATATTCACCATTTATGAATATTTTTCATATTGCATTTCACTTGGTAAATTCTTGCTTTTAAGTTATAATCTAAACTCTCAAGAACAATAAATAAAAAAACAATTTTACACAATTATTAGTTATAAATCCCCGAACCACCAGCTATCTTCCTGTCTACTAGCAGTTTAGCAAATCTATTATATTTAGGAACTTGGTAAATCAGGGACATAGAGCATGAAGGTCACCATGGACCTGATATTCTAGAGCATGTAGTTTTACTGATAGTTCAATGACATGACATTTCCTTCAATTCCTTCCTTACCCAGGTAAAATATATGTATTATTGCTATTTCAACAAAAAGTTAGCAAATAGATCGGCATGGTGGTGTAGTGGTTAGAACGTTACAGTAAGAAGGTCGTGTGTTTGATTCCCAGTCTCGGTTGCTTATGTGTGGTGTTTGCATGTTCTCCCCGTGCTTGCGTGGGTTTCCCCGTTTATTCTGTTTGCAAAGATATGCACATTTGGCTAATTGGCCGTTCCAAATTGCCCCAGGTGTGGATGTGAGTGTGAATGTTTGTGTGTGGGTTTGTTGGCCCTGACATGGTCTGGTGAGGTGTTCAGGGTGTACCCTACCTTTGCCCATTGTCGACTGAGATAGGCGCACGAGCCTAATAAGATTAAGTGGTCTGGTAAATGAGTGAGTGAGAGTGAGTTAGAAAGTATTTAATTCCTGCAACACGGGACGCTGCGCTGCTTACCCATGTGAGAATAGTTTAGAGAGCGCCACCTGTAGGTCTATAGAGGGATGTCAACATTTTGCCGCTTTCATCATTCAATTAATAAAAATGAATGAAAAATGTTGTGTGGTTAGGACATCCACCTCACAGCATACAGGTCCTGGGTTCGAGTAATTGTCTGGGCATTCCTGTGTGGAGGTTTCCCCGTGCTGCTGTTGCAATTTGCCAACAATTACAATGTTTTATATGTATGTATTTATTGATAAATGAGGGTAGCATGGTTGCATAGTGGATAGTACGTCCTGGGTTTGAGTCCTGGGCTCGACAAGGGCGTTTCCATGTGGAATTTATCATCCACTTGCTTGTGTGGGTTTTTTGTGGGGTAATCTGGTTTCCACCCACATTCCAAAGACATGCACATTAGGCTAATTAGCTGTTCCAAACTGCGCCTATTTGTGAGCATGAGTATAAATGGTTGTGTTGTTGTCTCTGCGATGGTCTGGCTAGCTGTCCAGGGTGCACTGTGTTTCCATCTAGAGTCGGCTGAGATAGGCTCCAGAATCTCCGTGACCCTAATAGGAGTAAAAGGTTTGGTAAATAAAGGATGAATTAAAAGAAATATTTTGGAGCCATTGTATCTATACATGAATCTCCACATGAAAGAATCGCGATCAACCCATAATCTACACCCGATTCAATACCCCACCCCCATCTCTACAGGCGTGATTACAATAATCGTATCGTTTCACCACTAACAGATCCAGAAGAGCTAACGTAGGCATGGACTTTGTGTGTTTTTACCCTGTTGTTAAAATCTGACACTGTCCTCGTGAGCTGTTGTCTTAAATTTGTGTAAGGAGATGTCAGTGAGAATTCCCATGCTGCAATTTTCACTGAACGGACACTTTTCCATGTCACTTTCATTTTCTAAAGCACATTTGCATCCAAGATGAAATGAATTTATATTGCCGTATTAGTTGAATAAGCTTCCCCCCGGCTGATGTTTCAATAATCTCGTGAATGAGGTAGCAGTTCATGTCACTGACAAATTCCAGATGTGCGAGTGTTGCGATTTTGTCCTTCCGTTTGTCTGTAAGTGTTGTAAATTATTTGTATAATGGAGAATGAGATGGAATCATGGAAGCTACTTCTGTGTAGTGGCTGCCACTAATGTGTCGTATGTATGACAACATGGATGCTCTGATGTTTTGATGTTTTGTATTGACTGTTTTTATGATTACTCATGCTTGTAAATACATAGTTTGTACTGCCACTGAACGAAAGTCACATTTTGGTTTATACCAATTGTCGGAGGAGCTTGTGTACAGCATAGAGTACATTTTACAAAGCAACCCAAAAAAAGGAAATTGCTGAAAGTCTGCGGCTGGTTTCTATTTTCCTTCTTTGCCCATTTCGTTTCATTTCATACTCACTCGGCTGTTATCGGTGTAAGGAATGGGCCTATATGAACAAATCCCCAACAGACCTCTTGTCACTTACTGCCCAATTAACGGCCACAAACCAGGATTAGCCCCATTTAACCTCCTAATAAGAAATTGAGATGCATTCAAAAGATGTTAAAAAGGCTTCTAAACATTTTTCAGTTCATTAATTTTCAGTATAGGCTTACTCCTGGCCCATGGGGTTCAATGTGTGGGCGCCAAACACACTGACACCTGAGGGTAGGTTCACATAGTAGTTGGAAAGAAACCCGAGAACCTGACATCATTACCCTCTACACCAACTTACATACTCCTGTTAGGAGGCTGGAGCTTATCTCAGCGACACTGGGTAAAGTTGAGGTATACTCTTGAACAGCTCACCAGACCATCATACACATCCATTCACACTCACACTCACACCTAGGGGCAGTTTGGAACAGCCAACCAGACTACTGTGCATGTCTCTGGACTGTGAGAGGAAACTGGAGTATCCACAGGAAACCCATGCAAGCATGAGGAGAACATGCAAACTCTACACAGATACGTCTTCTGTTGTGAGGTGGATGTGCTAACCAGTACGCCACCACGTCGCCCAACCTTTAACAATGTTTAGGGAATGTAAAATGTCTAATTTATGACTGGGGTGAGTAATACTTGAAGATATTCTGTATGTTTGCATGTTGCATTAAAAATTAATTCATTAATTTTCTGACCCGATTAAATCTACTTAGGGTTGCGGGGAGGCTGGCGCCCATCTCAGCCAACTCTGGGCGAGGGCAGGGTACACCCTGGACAGCTCGCCAGGCAAGGGCTAAAACACAAACAACCGGTTGTTTGTGTCTTAGCCATTGTTCACAGGTTCGAATCCTCGAAATGAACAGGTTTGAATCCCTATCCGTGGCTAAGGGAGGCACACAGTTTCCTCTGTCAGTCAGAGCAACACTATCCAATCATGAGCGTCTGTGAGCTTATGCATGTCAAGGAAGGCGGATATCATCTTCCATTGATTGCGTTACGTCGCTGCTGATGCTTCGTGAGTGTGATGCTCAGATAGCATCACATACGTTGAATATCTTTACGGAAACCCATGGTGACTTTTACTCTCCCTGCTTGGTAATTCTGTAATCATGAGATAAGAGAAGAGATGTCAGATAGATGGGAAGGCCTGACTAAAATCAGGGAGATTGGGTGTTCCAAATTGTCCCCCGGTGTAAGCATGAATGGTTGTGTGTGTGTTGCCCTTCGTCCTTCACCAGTAAAAGCAAAAATAGGTTCCAGACTCCCAAAGACATCGAATTAAGGCTCAATTGTTCACTTGTACATGTGTTTAAAAAAATCGAGTCGCTCTGGGTAAGGCTGCCTGCATTGATGTCATATCATATATGAAATGTCATAAATGTCAATGTAGTTATGTAACACTGTCAAAAATAACATAATGTACAAAGGCATACAGCAGTCACTTGGTGGAAAAAAATTGCCTGTGTTTCTGAATTAAAAAGACAATTTTTAATGCAGGGTGGTGTAGTGGTTCGCACGTCCACCTCACAGCAAGGGCTTGGCGATGGCGTTTGTGTGGAGTTTGCGTGTTTTCCCTGTGCTTGCGTGGGTTTTCTCCAGGTGCTCCAGTTTTCTTTTACAGTCTAAAGACATACACATTAGGCTAACTGGCTGTTCCAAATTGCCTCCATGTGTGTGTGTGAATCAGAATGGTTGTGAGAGTTGTCTTGGGATGATCTGGCGAGCTGTTCGGGGTATACCCTGGCTTCGCCCAGAATTGGCGGAAAATCGGCCCGAATGAATGAATGAATGAATGGATGAATTTTCATGGGGTAAAAAAATCTGCTGTTAGATTATTGGGTTGTCTTTACATGCGGAAAAGCTCTCCGGAAGTACACTTCAGTCACTGGAAGTTCGGGAAAACAGAGCTACTTTTTCCATTAAATTTTTTTCTCGTTAATTCAGAAAAACTGAGCAGATTGTTATTTATTTATTTATTTTGTCAAGTGAATGCAGTGTGCTTCTGTAGTAATGAGATATTCTGTATTATAGACCTGCAATAAACTGCCGGTCTGTTCAGGGTGTGCCCTACCCTCACCAGCAATAAGTTTGGATTGGCTCTGGTTTTCTGTGTATCCCTAACAGGATAAGCAGCACAGGTAATGAATAAATGAATGATATTCGTATTATATTGTCCTACTACCCAGCCATACTATAACGATACTGCTGTTGTAAACACCATCCTCTGTTGATCCCAGGGCTCATATTCACAATCTGCTCATACTGAACAACACTTACCAGAAGTGGATGGGTTTGAGGCTGGTGTCTCTCAATGTTTCTTGCTTATGTCTTCTCAGGGAGATGACCATTTTCTTATTCCTCGTCTCTAAAGCTGGTTTATTATTCTTATATGAAGTGTTAAAGCACTACAGTATTTTTTTTTTTATTAAAAAGATGTCCAAGAACCCACTGGACCTTTTGTCCTTTCCCTCGGCCCTTTACTCCATTCACACCCAACCTCCAAGCACAGGCTCTCTTTAATGCTGATGTAAAAGCATGACCCTGTGAAAGCATGGAGGCCTCAGACACCGCCTGCAGGAGATTAAGGCTTTTCTAATAAAGCATTGAAATGTACTTCTTTCTCTCTTTTTTTCCACCTTATCAAACCCCTGATGCATTACTCGTGGGATGGAGAATTTTAAAGAACAAGCCCTGCAGCTCGCCTTCGAGATCGAGTCTGGAATCTTCCGCTCCCATAGCCTAAACAGAGGCACGTTCTTCTAGCCAAAAAGTGCTTTGTCACCACTACAGTGGTTAATGGCAGTAAAATTCTTCTTTATATGATTCCTGTAATGCATCACTAAAGCTGCAGAAATGTGAACGGGGCCTTCATCTGTCACTATGAGCTCTTTGGACGCATCCAGCATTTATGGTGTGTTCCATCAGGTGATGAGTATGGTGCTTGAATCTTGGATCTTCATGACAGGAGGGAATTATATGTCCTGTCGAAAGCATACTAAACAATCACTCTGGGTGTAGAGCTCGCTGTCGGGGGAGAATGAATGGCTTTGATTAGGCAAAAGGAAAAGCTGAATGGGCTGCCAGGGTTCTGTGTTACCTTAATGCTCTCAGGGGTAACGTGAGGCTGATCACACCGCCTTTCAGCACCGGCCAGGAAGAGACTGATTACTAAGACTAATGTGATCATCAGTGCAACTCAATGTAGAGCTGGCGACAGGCAATACAACATGTAATTAGTGATTCTGACAAGGGAGGAAACGCTGCCAGGATTTCAATCGACTCGGCTCCAGCTACTTTGATGTTGCAGCACTAGGTGGCAGCGGTGCTCAGACGGTTAAGATGCTCTCTACAGCAAGTCTACCAGTGATGCTCACTAACCACAGCACCAAAGGTATGTGAAAATAATCAATGCTCAGATGCAGCACTACAACATTCTACCAAAATGCATTCATTTAAATGAATAGAAAATGGTAAATCACTGATGACTTAAACACCATGTTATAGGAGTTCTATTAAAGTCTTAGAATTTCTCTATATCTTGTAGTTGTGCTTCTGAACTTCACTATTTGTCCTCTATCGCTTTTCCATGTATCTCAAAGTCTACATTTTAAAATCTTCCAAAAGGAGAAAAACAAAAATATAAAGGCTCTGATTTCAATTCCACTGAAAGACGCCAACACACTGATTGTCTAAAAGCGACTGCTATCTTTATATCCGACCTTATTCATCGCCTACAACTGACTTTGACTACCCTTATCTACCCAACATCATCTCTGCAGAAAGCCACATCGATTCGATAAAATATATTTATGGTTGCTTAAAATAGAGGTGTCGAAGTGCTATCAGAGGAAAATCCCAATGCTGGTCAAAACCATTTTTCTTATGCAATATGTAGCTGCTTGCTGGAGTTCAACTTTCCTTGGGCATGATTAAAATATGAAAAAATTAACTCTAAAAATGTATTTTCGCTTGCTTTTCTTTGCTTGCGCATTCATTCATTCATTCATTCGTTCATTTTCTGAAGAACTTAATCCTAATTAGGGTTGTGGGGAGGCTGGCGCTCATCTCAGCCGACTCTGGGTGAGGGCATAGAACACCCTGGCTCAGAGTACACAGCTCACCAGACCATCCCAGGGCGGAAACACGCTGACGGCTATGCAGCCTACTCTTGACGAAAATCAGCAATGGTTCTTTTACATGCCTCTCACCACAGA
>JAOUQZ010000035.1:5944875-5966721 GCA_028564935.1 Neosilurus hyrtlii
GAGCGAGCAACTGACAGAGAGAGAGAGAGAGAGAGAGAGAGAGAGAGAGAGAGACAGAGAGAGAGAGAGAGAGAGAATCCTTAAAAAGCCATGAGAAAGTTACAGAGTGTAATTCCTAACTGACTAAATGTGACGAAATGCTGACTAAACGTTTTTCACCAGATTGCCTACCTACTTCTACATTATTCTATAAGCATCCTTGCTTAAATGGGACGAGTCTAAATGATATCAACTGAAATAACCCTATTTGCTTGGATTAAATATTACTTGAAAGAACAGTTCAGTAAAACAAATATATAAGTATCATATTTATCATTGCTTTAAATCCAATCTTGTTAGGTTCATTGTTTACTTTTGTTTGCCATGAATTTTTTCAGTGTATTTTTATGATTAAGTTACACACTGAAGTCCCGGAATCTACAAACCCAGCTAAACAAGCTACAAGAAATGTATGTGTATCATATTCCCATGACGAAGGCTTATTCCTCACTTGGCACTTACTGTATTTCTTAACTGTTACTGCATGCAATACTATGGCCTGGTTTATATTGTATGGTGTTTGCTGTTACTGACAAAAATGTCACTTCATAATATAAGTGGCAGCTTTTAGAATTAATGGTGGCACAATGGTTTAGTGGTTGGTATGTCCGCTAGAAGATTCTGGGTTCAAGACTCAAGTCTCAGGCTTGGGCGTTTCTGTGTGTGTTTCCTCCCACAGTCCAAAGACATGCACATCAGGCTGTTCCAAATTGCCCCTAGGTGTGGCTGTGAGTGTGAATGGTTATGTGTGTGTTGCTCGTTCAAGGCTGAGATAGGCTCCAGCCTCCCTGTGACTTTTATAATCGAAAAGTTGGACCCTTCATGTCCAAAAAAGCAAGTTGAGGCGCTTCGTGCATCTGAATCACCTTCAGTGGGGGTGTTCCGGGCACATCCAACCCAGAACCTCAGCCATTCATCCATTTTCTAAGCCACTTAATCCTAATTAGGGTCACGGGGAGACTCTGGGCGAAGGCTGGGTACACCTTGAACAGCTCACAAGGGCATTGCAGGGCCAACACACATACAACCATTCATGCTCACATTCACATCTAGGCAATTTGGAACAGACAAGCAGCCTATTGTGCATGTTTTTGGAATGTGGAAGGAAACCGGAGAGCCCGGAGAAAACCCACGCTGGCATGGGGAGAACATGCATACTCCACACGGAAATGCCCCTAACCCAGGAATCAAACCCAGGCCTTCTTGCTGTTACCACTGTCCCACCGTACCACCCGACCAAGAACCTGCTGAAGGAATTACAGAAAGGCCCCAGTTGACCACAAGGATTTAACTTGGAAACTTCTTGCTGTGAGTTGATAGTACTAACCACTGAGCCACTGTTCCCACAATGTACCCTCCTAGCAAGGTCAGTTCCATCCTACTTTATTTGTACAGCACATTTTACAAGACCTTGTAGCAAAGCAGCTTTGCGGAAGTCTGGATTTAGATCTGTAATAAGTAAGCCAGAATCAAGAGGAGCAACATAAAGCTACCTGAGACAACCTGAGACAACACAAGGGAGAAACACAGAGAGGAACAGAATCCAAAAACGTATCCGACATCTTCGGGGTGACACTGGATTGTGAGTTTCTAAAATTCTAAATTACTATACTGCAAGTCAAAATGTATCATGTGTATAGAAAGGATGTTCAGTATGAGTATACTGTGACTTAATGAACACGAGAGTTTTATGATTGTAGCAGTGGTGCTTAGGTTCAGGTTTACTTTTTCTTGGTGAGTTTATTGACTGAAGCACGAGTGACAATTAGGCGTAAATTCTGTTTCCAAACTATGCTGAACACTAAAAGTTCACGTGGGAAATTCCATCAGGGTTCATAAAGTAGTGGAGCCCTTAAGATTCCCTCAGGGAGGATAGGAAAGTCATTGCGGACATTTAAAAAAAACACCATTGGATCACAGAGTTGTGTTGCACTGCAGAGGACAAATTTACCCAATTCCTTCATTTGCCGAAACCTACTAAGGCTTCAGGGAGGCTAAAGCCTATCTCAGGCACACCCTGATAGGTGTTATTAACGGACAACCACTGTTTGTGGTGAGAGGCATGTAAAAGAACTATTGCTGTTGTTCAAAAAGTGGAGGACATTGGGTTGCCGTCAGCGTGTTTCTGCCCTGCGATGGCCTGTCGAGCTGTCTAGGGTGTACTCTGCCCTCACCCAGAGTCGGCTGAGATGGGCACCAGCCTCCTCGCGACCCTAAATAGGACTAAGCAGTTCAGAAAATAAATAAATGAAATATCCAAAGTTAATATTTTTTGTATAATTCTGTGTCACAATTGTTTCTCATCAGATTTGGCCTGCCTCACTGTGTCACAACCTGTCACTTCAGACCAATCAACTTTTGAGGTCTCCGCTCTCCACGCACTCTTCTCGCCGATACTCTTCCAATTACTAGCACAATAGTCTCTTTTTACTATAAAAAACAAGAAGTTGATTGGAAGAACAGGTGGTTTAGCAGTGAAAGGACAGAGAAGTATATTTATAAGCCCGGTGTGTCTGCTGTGCAGCGAGTGCATATATCAGTATGTAAGGAATATCATTTCAGAAGGCATTTTAAGAATCCCCTATAAGAACTTTGACACGACTATCTCACTGGGCTCTAATGCTCTCCACTTGAAGATTTTGGTCTCTGTCATTCTCACACATTAACGCAATTAAAACTCATAATTGCGCATCCCCCAATCTGCACCACTGTCTACAATACAGTGCACTAATTTTATTAGGCATTTACAAAATACACTTTGTTCACTTCGATGTTACTTTACTGAATCTGTAGCTGTTAATGTTTTTCAAGTCATATTTCTTCTTTTCATGATCAGACCCCATTCCAAATTAATTGAATAGCCCTGCCCTAAACAGTCCACACACAACCATTCACACTCACACATAGGGAAGCGGCCAATTAGCCTAACATGCGTGTATTTTGACTGCTGAAGGAAACCTGAGTACCCGGAGGAAATTTACGCAAGCACGGGGAGAACATGCAAACAACACACCGAAATGCCCTTGCTGAGATTGGGACTCGATAAGCAAAGTATTGCATCCTTGCCATTGGATAAGTTAAATGATTATTGCAGGACTGTCCCGTGCAATATATTTACGTGACTGCTTAGTTTAAAAATAATGTAAATAAGTAATAAAGAGCTTTAGTGTAATTACTTGGTGTCGGAGTTGTTATTGGATGGTATATACCAACAGACTGAAAAATTTTCCATATCATACTTCACCTCATTCAGTAATTGCTTATTATCCCGAGATGGCGAACCAAGTACATATTAAATATTTTTATAGCGACAAATGAGGGTATTTTTAGGCATATGGCTGGAGCCCAGTGTCAATGGGAATGTATGTGCATGTCTAATAGTTGCACTAACATGTGTGGACATGCATAGTATATATATATATTTTAGATGACTTTGTCTGCTGTGTGTCACCATGGCAGGAGACGGATGGAGCGCTTGCAGGGTGGGATATGTCCGTTCCCATTTGTCATTTCAGATAACAAGATGTGTGTATATGCATGCTTTTGTTTCCTGTGTGTGTGTGTGTGTGTGTGTGTGTGTGTGTGTGTGTGTGTGTGTGTGTTCATGCATAAGGCTGTGTGATTGTGTCGGTGTTGGAATAGCCGGCATGTGCTTCCTTTACTCTTCCTCTCTATCCACAAGATACAAGAAGCCAAAATGGAGGAAAGAGATGATCACAATTTCCCCACCAAACAAAGTGCCACTCAATTTCACACACACACACACACACACACACACACACACACACACACACACACACACACACACAGAGCTGCTGTTCATAACTACGCACATTGAGTACATAACATACATGACCTGCACTTTTTCACATGGGTAGGCTTTAGCACTCATCAGGATGGCTCTTATTTAAATAGGCACTGCCATAAATATGCACATACACATGTCATAAATATGCACATACACATATCTGTGCTGTGAGGCAAGGGTTACAGCTAAATTCAGCTTAATTCAGGCTCGCTAGTCCCTCTAGGCCAGTTCTTTCCTCATGAGAGTACATTCTTCTTTCCCCTCTCCTCCCCAAGCCTCTCCTCCTGTTCCTGTCTACTTCGTCCATAAGCACCAAGTACACCATAACACACCACAGCACACTGCATTAATCGTCCATCACAGTGATGAGTTCACCACAGCCTCCTCACGCTGTCTCCCACGTTTCAGTTATATAAGGACACAGGGAGCCTTGCTGCCTTTGTCCTTTCCTTTTCATTTAACCAGGTCTCTCAGGTTCTCTATGAATCAACTTGGAGCTAAAACACTGGGTATCACTTTGTACACCACATTCATATACTTTATGGGCCTGAATATATCTCATTGATTTCTTCCAATATAGACAGAAAAGTCAGCTGTATTAACAAATCCACTTAAAACCTACCAAAACTCCAGATCTGCACCTCCAAATGTACCACAAGACGCTCACTCACAATCTTACTCACTAATTTGCTGAACTGCTTAATCTTATCAGGGACCTGGGAAGGCTAGAGCCTATTTCAGCCGACACTGGGTGAAGAAGGGATGTACCCTGAAGAGCTCACACACACAAAACCGTACACTTATACCACAAAACATGCTTTACTATGAAGCACTAATAGGAGACCATACATGGACTTATAAATGTGATAATTACCTTTGACCTTGATTGACCTTGATTGACCTTGAAAGGTTAAAGGTTGTAAAATCTCATGAAACCTTTAAATCTGAGGTGTTTTGCTAATCTGGTCATGTCTATGTACTATAGAACATATCATAAGATGAGCACACAGGCAATAAAAACCAGCATTCATAAACTGTAGGTACTACATTATCCATGAATTCTGGTGGAGGTAATGTTCATGCTATTTATTTATTATTTTATTTATTTATTTATTTTGATGAATTTTTATCAACTTCCTAAAATTCAATCATTTATTCATTTCATTCATTTTCTGAACCACTTAACCCTAATTAGGGTCGCGGGGAGGCTGGCGCCAATCTTAGCTGGCTCTGTGCAAGGGCAGGGAACACCCTGGACAGCTCCCAAGGTCATCACAGGCCAGAAACACACTGATGGCAACCCAACTGCCTACTCTTTACGCAATGGTTCTTTTACATGCCTCTCACCACAGACAGTGAGAGACCTGGCTGGCATCTGATAACCACGTTAGTGGCACTGGTGGCTTCTAAAATGATCTTGTTCTATTACAGAGAAAGACACAGAGTCACCCCAAAATTAATGGCACCCTTTATGGAAATTATATATAAAATGTATCACACACAATGAGTGTTATTTAGAGAGAGAGAGAGAGAGAGAGAGAGATTTAATTTGCTATATGCAGTAGTAATTAGCTCACATTCTTAGAAAATAATTAACCGAAAAAATAAAACAAACAGGAGATCTGGCAAGATTAGTGCAGTGAAATAAATGTTTTGCCTTATTTACATTATTTTCCTTTACTTCATTTTTATCATCAGTGTTTCTGAGACCTGGATTATTTACTACTCACTCATCTTAGTTTATACATTCCTTAGTGAGGCTAATACTTTACAATGCAGTAGTGAAAGTCGTGACTGGAATCAGTGAGTCATTGTAAAACTGAAGTTTAAAAAATGATGAAGATGATGTATGACAAGTCATTAGAGTGTTGGAGTGTTTCAGAATTGCGTATTTTATAATGAGTTAGTGTGATATTAAAAGGATGTAAAATGTACGTCGTTAGTTCTGTGCTAGTTTATGTTTCATTATTGTTCCTGGTAGAACCCCTAGGCACTTTACAAATGTTTTAAACAACAGGATTACATGTGGAACAAGCTGTGTAATAGGTGGTACTTTTTTAAGTGCCTGTATGATTTAATTTTGTGTAAATGAAATGTGCTTATATGATAAATTTAAAGCATATACACATATTTGGATGAATTTGATTTCCTCCAGTGCACTGTGGACACAAATCGGTTTTAACGCTGAGAAATTACCGCTAGCAATCATTTGGAAACAACCGCAAGCATTGAGTTATAAAACAACGTTTCTAAGTGTAGTCTGTTGAATCTAATGCAAATGAAGATGAATTTATACCAGCTCCTTTAAGTCATACTACAATCTTAATTCAAAAAAAGTTGGGGTGCTGTGCAAAATGTAAATAAGATTAGAATTCTTATTTACTTCTATGCATGATAGAGGTTTAACCTGTAATTGTGGGTGGCATGACAAGCTGTGTTCACAGACAATGATTTTTGGAGGTGATCCTGAGCTAATGCAGTGAATTTCATGACAGAACTATGCCTGCTTTAATGCAGCGCTGCTAGGGGCCTGAAGGTCACAAGCATCCAATACTGATTTTTGGCCTTATCTTATTCACACAGAGATTTCTCCAGACTCTCCAAACTTTTCATTATTTTAAATATGCAATTATTGGGGAATTCTGAAATCGTTCCACAATTTATAGATGCACTTTTTGCAGATTGATGAACCTCTGCCTAGATACTTTTTTTTTTTTTTTATACCAAATCATGTTACTGACCTGTTGCCAATAAAATAAAATACAGGTTTATGTGAATTCAAAATTATTGGGTTCTGTTTTTATTTACATTTTACACAGTATCCCAACTTTTTTTTTGAATTGGAGTTTTACATACAGTGCCTGAAACAGCAGCATAAACACAAGTAATAACAGTGATAGTGGATTGAAATGTTTTATTGCAAACATTCTGATCATGAATGAGCACTAAAATGTATTTTTTGTGAACTAATGCAATTATTATTATTATTATTACTACTATTATTGTTGTTGTTGTTGTTGTTGTTTTAAATTTTATTTATCTGAAATTTATGAGGCTGAAACCAAAAACTACACTTCCCAAAAATCCCCAAACAATGTCACATGACCAGTCACCTGACCCATATCTCCTACTGCACTCATAATTAATTCCACCTGCTTACAATCACACATGCATCTTTAAATAACATGCAGTGTTTAGGGGAGTTTTTTGTTTGTAAGTGGTGTTATAAAACTTTCATTTTTTGTCATTTATATTGGTTTAATTTGTGTAATTTTTATCTTTTATGTTTGTATTTTAGTTATGGGTAGGGCTTTACAAAAAAAAAAAAAAAAAAAAGAAAAATTCTGGTCAATGTATCTAAGTGTCTCACCAGCCTCCCCACGACCCTAAATAGGATAAAGCAGCTTATAAAACGAATTAATGAATGAACTGTTTAACAAGTGAGCAGTGATCAAATAGTGGTGTTTTTACCACATAATTTGATCAAATATGTAAAGTTGCATGTAATAAAAAGTTTAAAATACTTTTTTATCAACTAAGATCAGAAACTAAGAAAACTAGGGGCAGCCATGGCCTGATGGTTAGAGAAGCGGATTTGGGTTGCTGGGTTGATTCCCTAACCAGCAGGAAAAATCTGTAGCAGCACCTTCCCTTCCTCCACCTTCATGGCTAAAGTGCCCTTGAGCAAGGCACCTAACCCCCAACTGCTCTCCAAGCACCCCATTGTGTGGCAGCCTACTGCTCCGGGTGTGTATGCTCACTGTGTACGTGTGTGTGTGTGCTCACATTGGCTCACAAAAAAACCCCAAAAAACCAAATTGAGTGAATTAATGATAAAGGATTATTTCTCCACTGATGTTAGTGTGAACAAATTCGTGGAAGAGTAAAGAGATGTGATGATGATGCTTGAGTTTAAATGCTACGGGTGACTTTCACCTCAGGTGAAAATACAGAGACTGATGTGGCAGATACTCATAATCAAAGTAAACTCAATGTAAACTATTAAATTCATTATTTCTTCGGAATCTTTTGAAATATGGAAGTACTGTTATTTTTTCTGCCCTGCGATGGGCTGGTGAGCTGTCAAGGGTGTTCTCTGCCCTCGCCCAGAGTCGGCTGAGATGGGCACCAGCCTCCCATTAACCCTAATTAGGATTAAGTGGTTCAGAAAATGAATGAATAAATGAATGTTATTTTTAAATTAATTATTATTATTTTTTTTTTAAATTTTAATATCCCACAAATTATTGCCTCTGCATTTAACCCAGCAGTGGGCTGCCACACACAATGTTGGCACCCGGAGAGCAGTTGTGGGTTAGGTACCTTGCTTAAGGGCAATTCAGCCATGAATGTGGTAGAAGGGAAGATGCAGCTCACTCCCCACGGCCACACATTTTTCCTGCTGGTTTGGGAAGCAAACCAGCGACCGTTCGGTCCCAAAGCCAATTCCCTAACCGTTAGGCTATGGCTGCCCCCAATGACAGTTCCCTGACCGGGAATCAAACTCGGACCGTGGTGGTGAGAGTGACGAATCCCAACCACTAGACCGCCAGTAGTTCAGGTTATACATGTAGAGGTAGGTGGGGTGGATCTGGATTGAAATTGGACATTATGTATTTTAAACTGATAATTTTTGTATTTTGATAAGGGAAGTGAAGCAAAGTGCACTTGTGACAGTTATGTCTTATATATACAATAAATAAACTAAATATATGTGTGAAGAGATTTCCCTGGTTGCCACATATACACTTACTAATAAATCAAATAATAATTAGGTCTTTCATCTTTAACTCTCTCTAGTCAGTAATTTAGTATTTATGAGACATTCAATCAAACAATGTAGATTTTTTTAGTAAACTCCTCATACAGGATAGATGTTGTTTTCAAAATTAAATTTATATAAAGTGGCCACATGTTTGTTGACACCTGATCATGACACTCAGTGGGTACACCCTGAACAGCTCGCCAGACCATCACAGAGCCAACATACACAAACAATTATTCACACTCACAGCTAGGGTCAATTCGGAACAGTCAGTTAGCCTAATGTGCATGTCTTTGGACTGTGGGAGCAAACCAGAGTTCCCAGAAGAAACACAGGAAACACAGAAGAACATGCAAACCCCACACAGAAAAGACCAAGCCTAGGAATCGAACCCAGGGCCTTCTTGCTGTGAGGTGGCTGTGCTAACCACTGCACACTATGCACATATCAATGCACTGAGGTGTTTTCCATTCCTTCGTGTAAACAAGCAGCCCCTTATCTGATGTATGTTAAAATAATGTTGTATTATGTGCAAATGTGCTTAGTCTTTTTTTCTATGATTTGTTAGCTGATATATAAACACCTATATGTTACAGTCAAGGGTTTCTGCCCAAATAAGTGTGTATATAGTCTTTAAACTTTTGGCAAGCAAGTAATCTGAAGCCAGCTTCTAATAGGTTACTATAAGATTCTTCCCAGGGTGCATCTCTCTGCATCCTGGGTAAATCAGTATTACTTTATTTTTTTCCCCCCAATGTGATAAGTTTTTCACACCTGTCAATCAAAATCACACCCCTTGATGCCGGATGCACAGGTGCGACTCACTCCACCAAGGAGAGGTTACACTGAAGATAAAAACAGCTTCAAGTGAAAAAGAGAAACATAAAAAATTCCACATTTTCGCAAGGTGTCCACATATATTTAACTATGTAGTGTACAGTATGTTTAATAGTATACCCTTTCCTTCATTCATTCCTTCATTCTACTCACTGACGGGATTCATTCTGTATCTGTTTATATAGATACTAGTAACTTCTTAGACTTCTCTGGGATCAATAAAGTATTCTGATGATGATGAAGATTCATTCATTAATTCATTTTCCAAGCTGCTTCATTCTAATTATGGTCACGGAGGGGGCTTACACCCTGGACAGCTTGCCAGTCCAACACACACACAACCATTCACACTCACACCTTGGTGCGATTTGGAAGCCAATTAGCCCATGCTTAGTGCATGTTTTTGGACTGTAGGAGGAAACCAGAGTACCCAGAAGAAACCCACGCAAGCACATGAAGAACATGCAAACTCCACACAGAAACGCCCCGAGCCCGAAAATCAATCCTAGGCTTTCTTGCTTTTAGGCAGATGTGTTAACCACTGCACAACCTGCCCACCATATCATTTCCTCCCCTCCCTTTATTATCACTGGATGAGAATAATTTATTAAAAAATAAGTAAATTAAATTAAAAAGTTAAGTTAAAAAAATAAAACATCAGTTTTGATAACCCCAGGCTTTTGGTAGATAACAGGGAGAACCTTTTTTTCTCTCTAGCACATTTCGAATCGTTATTAGTGTTACATCAAATGCTGACGTTAAGCTTACAAGGATGGAGAT
The DNA here is from genome assembly GCA_028564935.1 of Neosilurus hyrtlii. Classification (NCBI taxonomy): domain Eukaryota; kingdom Metazoa; phylum Chordata; class Actinopteri; order Siluriformes; family Plotosidae; genus Neosilurus; species Neosilurus hyrtlii. The sequence continues at coordinate 5,955,105 of JAOUQZ010000035.1, forward strand.
GAGATCATTAGATTAAGCTCAGGGTTGCCTGATAGATGCCGATTGGTGGTGTTTCTCTGTAGCGCCATTTTTGGAGATGATTTGGCCAAGCTTGACTTACGCAGATGTGGATGGACTCTTGCCATGCATTCCTCCATCCCTCCAACCCCCTTCTCTCTCTCTCTCTCTCTCTCTCTCTCTCTCTCTCTCTCTCTTTCCCTGTTGGGGGCAGGAGGAGGAGGAACCCATATAAAGTATCTGGTGTAATTATAATACCAGATGCACTGTGGTATCAGTCCTCAAGAATCAGAACTCATTTTATAGCCCATAAACTAACTCTCTCTCTCTCTCTCTCTCTCTCTCTCTCTCTCTCTCCCTCTCTCCCTCTCACTCACACACACACACACACACACATTTTCTTTTTGTCTCTCCATCCATTTGGGAGTAATTTAGAGAAAAATGTTATTTTGTGAATGCCACAGTTCTCTTGATTCAGACACATTCATCACAGCATAAAACAGAACAGCAAGATTAATGCACGGTGCCTGGATCACACACACTCAAGCATTCCCTCACACACAATCTCACGTCAGAGTGACAAGTTTTTACACACACAGGCACATACACCCTTGTAAACCCTCAACAGTCATTCTTATGTTTTTTTTTTGTTGTTTTTTTTTGTTTTTTTTGTTTGTTTTCCAATCACAAAATCCGTGCCTACATCACATATCTGTGTTCCTCGGTGTCGTCGTGAATAAGGGAACTGCTTTGGCAGACTTGCACCAGTTTGCATCATGGCTTCCCTGATGCTACTCCTCATTCTCGATTCCAAAATGGGTTCCTCAGCTGTCACTGGTGTCATGCACTCGCATGTCTGTCTGATTGTCTGAGCAGGCGTTCACATTAATGATTACTGATTCATACTGATTCGCCATCTCTCAAGTCCCTCTTAGACATTCACAGGACATTACATATGAACATGTTGGGTGTGCTGGTTTGTCAGTGACTTTTAAGTGTGTGTTCAGTGTCTGAAATACAAAACGTGTGAGACATTTTACCTGATGAAATACCAGACTAGCTAGTGCATGCTTAGCAGCACCATGCACTCTGCACCATTACATCATTCACGTTCAGGACATCTGTGGCAGACACAAACTTTCAGACTAGAGGCTCTCTCTTTTCTTATAATTAATTGCCCTCATTAGATTTGAATGCCAAGAATGATGTTGTAATGCCTCTCTGGTAATTACGAGAGAAATAAAACACTTCACTACATGCTATTATAGGACAATCATCACTATTCGAGGATTAGTTTTCAATAACAGAACATCTTATACTAAAGCAATTTTCTAATGATTACAAATTTTAATTAACGATGAGCAACCCATCATTCTTTTCATTTATTTCTAGTTAAAGTGAATTTTAAGGTATTTATATGAGACGTGTATATTTCAATTATAATTTATAGTATGGCAGATAGAAACCCTCATCCCTTTACAAAAACTCTTAAATTTTAACTAAATGCTTTCTTACTGAAACATATCACCTTATCACTAGTTACTAATCAAACATATTACTTCAGTAAATGACAACACATATGAACTACGTATGATCTTGGACATATAGTTGCAGTAAAACCAACTAGACTTCATGTGTAAACTATAGTGAAGTTTCTGCTACATGGTTTATCTGGTTTCACACAAATGAGTGTGGGTTTCTCTGTTCAGTCTGGTTCCTCTAAAAGTTTCTTCCTCGTGTCGTCTGAGGGAGTTTTTCCTTGTCATCATCACCACGGGCTTGCTCATAGGGATGTGTAGGGTTTGTAGAAAAAATTATAAAATTTCTATCAAATTTGTTTTACTGTGTAAAGCTGGTTTGTGACAGTCTCGATGGAAAAAAAAAACGCTATACAAATAAAACGGAATTGAATTAAACTGAATTTAAAACAAAAGAATTTTAGTTCAGTAATTTAGTAGTACATGCTTTGTTTCTGTGAGAATAATAAAAATCTCCAACTCATAGTTTTATGAAACATCTATTTGGTTAGTAAAGTGTCACTTTATCATGACAACATTAATTATTAATTATTCTCAAAAATTCAATTATCCATTTAATAATGTCAGTATGATTTTATTTTAATTTTTAAATTTTTGTAATATTGGCTTTGGGCTTCAGTGTTTTCTGAATTACAGCAAGTCCCTCAGAATTTGAGTGGGAACGCTGTTAAATTAGATTTTTCCTGCTTAGAGTTTGGAAACATAACCTAGCATAACATTTGTTTGTTGTATGTGATTTCAAAGAAGAAGACATTAAGTACTTAAGCTTAAAGCTTTAATGACCTTTTTTATCTTTGTTATAAAATACCCTAGTATCTACGAAAGTGCAGTATACATCCAAACAACTGTTTTGTCCAGCATTGTTTTCTACTGCCCTACTCATGATTAGAGGACTACAGAGGAAGAAATAGGAAGGAAGAATGGGGGTGGTGGGGGGTTTCTTGGAAAAGTGTTGCTAATGGACTTTGTAAGACTGTTTCAAACACAAATGAATAGAAACACTGTGTGTCTCAGCACAAAGGTATGCTTTTAAGGCCTGGTGGCTAGTTGTCTCCTTTAAAAGCTCATTTCAAGAATTAAACTGCAGCAATACAATCCAGTCTACAGGGGGATTTTTTTTATGATGGATATGAATACTGTGAACATTGCAGAGAAAAACCCATCAGATTTGTGATGAATGCAGTGCCCTCTTTTGACCTTTCTTTTTTGCAATATCATATCATACCAAAGTCTTCAGGAGAATAATAAAAATGCTACTTTAGAACAGAATCATGCATCGTGAATAGACCTTTTGAAAAGAAAAGAAAAGAAAAGAAAAGTTTGTGTGTATATACTGTATACTGGAAAAATTAGGAGATTGTTTTAATGATGACACTGTGGGCTACTGTAAAGACTTTGTGTAAACCTGTGACAGGAAGTTTGTGAATTGACAACACACCTCCATCCAACATACAGCCTTGCAGCTCATTTTAAAAAGCTGCTTTTTATTTATTTAATATGCATATGGCTCGGTGATCAGCTCTGTCACCTCACATCAAGCAGGTTCAGGGTTTGAGCCATGGCCAACATGCCGATCTATGTGGAATTTGGAAGCTCTCACCATGTCCAAAGTCCAAAGCCATGCATATCAGGTAAACAGGATACTCTAAACTGCCCATAAGTGCGAATGTGAATGCGAATAGCTGTTTGTGTCTGTGTTTTCACTGCAATAGGCAACCTGTTCAGGGTGTCCTCTGCCTCTCACCTGCAGACTGATACGGAGTACAGATGAATAGATGAATGTTTGGTCAACTGGGATTGATAAAGTGAGTGTTTTTCCTGCAACAATATTTGAAACCTACACAGAAGAGTCAATATGATATACAAGGGTTGCCAGCTTTCTGCAAAATATCCAGCAACTACATCTTGAAAATCATAAATAGGCATGAAGCTCTCCTTCAAAAACAAATGTATCTTTTTGCGACTGTTGCATGGGAAACAAGGCCACCATCGTTCAAATGCATTTCCAATGTCCATTAGCCGCTGCCTTTTTTTCCCCATTTTCCAGTCTTTGTTTTTGCAGTATTTAGACTGGTTAGGAAATGGGGCTATATATCATACACATACTGTTTGTGTCTTGCTTTTGTTTGCAGAAATGTATTTCTGCTTATTTACTACAAAATATTACAGGCGGCTGCAGAGTACGTTTAAAACCAGCCCAATTTGGTATGAAAATGTGGCAACGCTGTTATTACCTGTCAGTTTGATGCTGGGGCATGTGTGGTTGTTGCCCTATTGGACATCTATTCGTAAAAAAAATAAATAAATAATAACCCCCAGCAAATCTATAGCACTAAATGTTTAGGTGGGCATGCCTATCAACACCAAAGTCCAAAAAGGCTTATACGTCATAAACATTCATTAAATTAGTATTTTTGCTCACCCATGAGATATAAATAATATTTTAATGGAATTCTAAATGCATGAAGTTGTGAATGGCCCTATGCCACTGTTTTCCATGCTAGTTTGTATGGTCTTGAAAATAATAATTCACTGTAAATTATTAAAAGCTAACTTGGAGCCTTACTGTACTGCCATCTTTCACAGTGCCAAAACCCAGGCGAAAGACTAACAACACTACATGTACTTCCTTGCGCTAATGTTGCAGTGCTGTTAGCATGAGTGAGGGATGAAGATAGGCTGCTTTGTGAGCACCGGCATCAAAACTCGTTATGTCAAACGCCCACGCAGGCTTTGTTAGTCAGCTCGAATACAGTCCTGACATCATATTCGTCTAATGTATGGGTCATGACTCAGAACAGGACCATCTTAAACACAGTCCCAGATGAAGGCTACAGGATGGATTTAATTTCTTCTGACACCGAACATTCCAGAGCATTACTTGAAATCTACGTCATAAACAATGGTGTTCATGTCATCATAACATTCAACCACATTTCAAACATGTCAAAAATCAGAGCTTAGGTCACATCCTAAACCTAAAAGTAAGCAAGATCACCATCTTTATCATTACATGACACTGCAGTGACTTTTGTTGTAGTTCCCTAATGGTTTTTAATATAATATTAACAACATATAATTAACAATCAATCAAAGCCATATAATGAGAGACATAAGCTTGATTTATTGGTTTCTAAATGTAGAATCTGATCACAGGGAGGCTACACCTATCTCAGCCAATGAGCGATGACAGGGTACTCCCTGAACAGCTCACCAGACCATCACAGGGCTAACACACACAGAGCCATTCACACTCACACCTAGAGGCAATTTGGAAGAGCCAATTAGCCTAATGTGCATGAACTGAAAGAAAACCCATACAAGCACTGGGAAAATATGCAAACTCCAAACAGAAATGCCCAAGCTCAGGAATTGAACCCAGGACCATCTTGCTGAGTGGCAGATGTGCCAACCACTACACCACGGTGCCGCACTAAATGTAGAATCATTTCATTCAATTATTTTTAAAGGCATCTTTGCTTTATAGCAATTCTTTACGTGATATATTAACTGCTTTTCACTGTGTAGTATGTACTGAGACAATAACACAATTCAGGCCTGATGGATGCCACTGAATCGAATAGTTAGCATTCAGATTAACTAATTAGTATTTAGTGACATTCACCTCACCTTTGGTGAATGAATAGTAATTATATCAAAGATTGTATCGAAATTCATCTAAAGCATAGATACAGATTAAAGGATAGGTAGATTCCTACCTATTTTCTCTCATCACTTACTCATTTGCTGCTGAGCTGCACAATCCTACAAGAGGTTGCAGAGAAACTGGAGACTCACTCAGCTTACACTGGGTGAAGGCAGGTGTAGATCATTGCAGGGTCAACACTCACAACCATTCACACTCACACTCACACCTAGGGGCGATTTGGAACACCCAGTTAGCCTAATGTACATGAGTACCCTTAGGAAAACGGGATGAACATGCAAACTCCCCACAGAAACGCCCGGGCCTTAAACCCAGGACCTTCTTGCTATGAGGCGGATGTGCTAACCGCTACCCCACCATGCCACCCCTTGCCTATTAGTAATTTAATTTTAATTTTAAATGCAATATAATATTTTTAACTAATAAAGAAAACACACAGGGATATGTTGTTTTAGGAAAATAATCAGCAATGGGATGGGGTGATAGCATTTTCCAACAATTGCATCCAAAAGTGTTTTGTTTCTCCTCCTGTATATTACAGCACTTTGCTAACAATTACAATTTTCTCGTAATTACAGAAAGACTTGATTTGTATCCATTTCTAATTATGTCTAATGTTGCGGAACGTCAACAAATTAGTACTGACGACTTTCCAGTACAGGAAAACGTATGTGTTGAGGTAACAGTGTTAGCACTGACTGAAACTACAGACTCCACCTATATCTGTTAAGTAAACACGGTCGTAAACAGATCACAATACACAAAGTCTGATGTGTGCTGCATCTTTCATGTGCCAAAGTGAACGTTTAAGCTGTTACTGTAGAAACAACCTTGAAACCAGAACTATTCTATTTTCAAGCATGCTGTGGTATGAAGACAAATAAAATGAGATAAAATCTTAAAGAGTCGGGCCAGTGTGAGGTCAAAGTTTGTTAAGAACAGATTCCAAGCACACAGAATGGAGTTTGAGACATGAATAATTGGAAAATTTCTCTCTCTCTCTCTCTCTCACTCACACACACACACACACACACACACACACACACACACACACACACACAAACACGCACACAAACACACACATTAAAAAACACATCATATTTTTATAATCAGATTACAGTGTATGTACGCATTATGACTTTCCTTGTTTACATCTCTGCCTTTCCTTTGTAAGATCTTGAAGTGGTATGTGACCTGTAGTCACCCATATCTCTGCCATGTTTATTTGTACTTGTAGCACAGTGGTGACCCGACTTGTCTCTAAACTGACCCCATGTTCTCTCACAGAAAACGATGCCTGAAGTGCAGGATTTATATGGTACACACGTTTTTTTTTTCCTTATCGAACCAAAAGAAACTCAACATGACTTGAGGCTATTTTAGGTGCTAGCTTGACCTGTGTAACCCTACAGTCTATACAGAGAACTTAAGAGACACTACTTCCACTATACCACATCTTCTGGCCTAGACAGTGACATAAGGACTTAGAAAACAAACTGAATGAAGGAAGGATGTGCCAAGGAAGCACTTTTTTAAAGGATTTTACAGGATTTTACAGGATACAAAAGGCCCCCATTCCTCTCCTTTGTGAGCACTAAAGCTATTTGTGCAAACTGGTGATGTTTCAGTGACAGAAAGAGTGATTTGATGAATCTGGTACAGTTTCTAAAGCTGGGGTTGAATAAAAATTCAGTTAATATAAATACAAGAAAACATTAATGTATGAATTACATATCAATTTGCTAGGTTACCACAATTTTTCTTCATTTTTGCTTGATTATTCTCTATTATTTTAAAAACAACAAGTATTATTATATAACACATTGGATTATGTAGTGACTAAGCAATGTTTTAAGCCTCTTTCAGATATAACTTGCAATTTTTTTTTAGTATGAATGTAGCAGAGCTACGACTGAAGGGACCGATGTTGGTTTGGGTGAAGTTAACTTGAAAGATATGTAGCTGCATTTACATATAAAACATGTTGTACATCGGTCATAGGGAAAATAGGTCAGATCTTGAAGTCAAAATGTATGATGTTCTTATAAAAGTGATTGCAACGGATGTTGCATGACAAAATATGTTGTTGCTTTTATGATAGTCCTGTGGTACGTGGTTGACGTACGACTGCCATACGATGCAATCAAACTGTTGGGAAATGTTGTATGATACATGTAGGTATATAAGCTGGTATAGGCTTAATGCAGTGCAATCAGAGGGCATTTGTAAGAAAAATGTACAATAGAGTGCATCAGATGGTGACACCAGACCCAGAAAATGGACCTGATGCCAAAAAATGCCGATTATTAGAATGATCTAATTTGAACACAAGGGTATTTTCCCCTCTCACAACAGCACACCCACAACTGTCCTAGCAATTTGATCCATTTCTTGTTCCTGTTATATACCTGTTGTGTGATGTATGGGGCAGGGGCTTCAAACTAATAAAAATTATTTTGGAAGTAAAAAGTGTAATCATGTTCTTAATGAACTTCAGTGAGGCTCTTCACCCTGGAGTCTTTTCAACATCTGTTATAGACAAAGCTCTGAACTGCGTCTCCTACATTCTAAATGAAAACTGTTTCCCCCAAAGCAAGCAGTTTCATTGTAAGTAAACATGTACATTTAAAGATACAGTTTTCATCCTAAGCCGTAATCAAAATGTTTTCAAGTTAATCAATCTAGCGTGCCCTGACTTTTGCTTGATTTATGTATCCAAATTAGAATTGTTTTCTTAAGTCGAAGGATGGTAATGTATGAATTTGTCAGCAATGCTTCATTTAAGCTACAAAAAAATACAACAAAAAAACCCCAAATAAAAGTAAATAAATTCATCTCAGATTTCCAGATTGTTCCACTCACTAAGCAGAGATCATTTATGTTCAGTGTAGATTGAGTGAATATTAATAAGAAATTTTCAAGCAAAGTTTATTTTATTTTACCATAACTAACTTTTAAATTGATAGCCTAATGCTATTTTAATCACATATTTTATAAATAATGTTTCATTGATATTGCCTGTAATACACCATTAACCCCCCCCACCCCCCCCACCCCCCATTTTCTTGGCTTGTGTCAGAATGACGCATGTGCTTTTTCATCCATTATAGTTTTTCTCACATTTCTTTCCACATGGTTACACATCAGCCTTTCACAAACAGGAATTCTGGATGTTTCTTTTTCTTTTCACAAGTCAATACAGCGCAGTATATGAATGGAGAAATTGATCGTAGCACACTATGAGTGCACATGAACTGTATACTGTACAAACCACAAACTGACTGGTGTTAACACTGGGGCCAAGCCTCAGCCACTCTGCCAGGAAACCTTTACCCAATTCCTGCACCTCACCCAGTGTATCTAAAATGTTCCGCAGGCACGTCTTCTTTTAACAGCCTGCAGAGTTTGGAGTTGATGGAGAAAGAAAGAGAAGCACATCTGGTCCTTATTGAAGCCAGACATGAATCAAACTGAAACCACCAAGATTAGAAATATTATACAGATTGGTTGGAACTTACTGTAGGGTCATTTGCGTTGTACACATTATATGTAAAGTTAGGAGAGAGCTGTTAGTTGAGGACATGGAAAATAAAATAGCACTTAGTATTTCTTTATTCTTATACCCAAGCCCCAGGTTCAAGTGTGTTGCGTAAGGGTTGAATGAATAGGAAAATGTTTGTAGTCATGGAAAGGGGGATTGACTTGATACACCTAGAATTAAATCTGTAGAACATGGTTTAAAAATGGTAAAAATCAGGCACTTAGTAAAAGTGTGTAATGTGACTGAGAAAACCAGTCTGGAATGCTTTTTATATGGAGCCTGGGAAGGGACATGCAGGAAAAAATTCTTGTGTGGAAAAAAAAGAAGTCAAGAAAGCTTTCTGAGATTTTTTTTCCCCCCAACCCCCATGTCTCTTCCCAGGCTCTGTATGTTTGTATAATAAGTAACAACATGAAACGCGTTGTCACTTTAAAAAAAAAAAAATTATTTATTATTTCACTGTCTTATGGTGGCATAATGATTAGCACGTCCACCTCCTGGGTTCAATTCCAAAGCTTTCAGTGTGGAGTCTGCATGTTCTCCCCGGGTTTCCTCTGTTTACTCCTGTTTCTTCCCACTGACCAAAGACATGCACAATAGGCTAGCTGGCTGTTTCTAATTGACCTTAAGTGTCAGCATGAGTGCGAAAGGTTTGGGCGCTGGGTCTGAGACGGACTGGTAGCTGTTCAGTGTGTACCCCGCCTTTGCCCACTGTCAGCTCTGACAGTCTCCAGCATCCCCGCGACCCTCGTAGAATTTGGCAAATGTGTGAGTGAGTGAGACGATTATTTTGCCTGAATATTTACTATGTTACATTTCACACGTTTATGGTCATAAATAACAAAACACACTATATTATAGTTTAAAAGTTTCTCTTTTATTTCCTATATGACATTAATGTTATTCAGTAGCTTTTTTACTTCTGAGCAGATTTCAGATCATCTGAATCCGTTTTGCTTTTTGTTGTGGGTTGTTGTCTTGTTCCAGGATACAGAGTCACATTATTGTAACTTTCTGGAATTTAAGTTTCTCTTGTACATTTTATTTTCACTCAGAAACCAGTGAAGTGCAAACCACTCTATGCTGCCAATATCCTGTCAGACAGAAAAACACAATAAAACCTAAAGCCCATTTAAACAGTTGCTAGTAGAATTTTAATACCTCACTTCCATAATACAATATGTTTATGATTTTACTATAGCAAGAGTTTAATTCTCATTCGAAAGCTGATTTAATTTTGCTTTTTCCTCAATGTAGGTCATCCCCTAATGCAGCTGTTAAAGAGATTCAAAACTTTCCACACTGCTCTGCTTCTCAGTCTGTCGACAGGATGCATGTTTGCTTAAGGAAATGTTACCCTGATGAGATGAATGAGCACTTCTGTGCACAAAAGTGCACAACAAGCTTTAAACACTTTATTCACACAGGCACAATGAACACATGGAGATAAACGCTGTCTTTTCAGTTTGAAAAAAATATTTATACGAAAGTGGCTTAACCAAAGCTACGTCCAAACCCACATACTAGCTGAAAAACCTTACACTGTGTGCTATACTGACATGGTATTTATTATGAGATTATGTGGTTTGGGACGGAGGATGAAACTTTGTTATTACTGACATACTGACTGACCACATTGTTAAAGTTTACTGCAATTCAGAAACTTGCTTACAACCAAAATAGTTTTATTGCAGTACACTGGTAATGTGTAACTGGTTAATTTGTGATGGTATGTTCTAAAATGGTTTCTCTGTAGCATCTGCTCAGTAGGTCAGTAGGGTCATGCAAGAAATACTCAGTAAAACAATACTTAAAGGGATTCTTTCTCTTCCTGGCATATTAAATAAATATGAAATACAGTGTTATCTGTTGGAAATAAAATGGATTCAGCCATCATGTCTTTCTGAAACCACTTGCTTACTCCTGTACGCTAGTCTCAATGACTCCTGCACCGGGTGCGATGATAACTGCAAACACTGCCATTTTTTTTTTATTTTCTCTTGAAACATGTTGGTTTTTTCATGTATCTTAACAGTTCATCTCAGCCCTTTTCTCTTTCTACAAATCGGTGCTGCGCTGCCAAGTTATCATGCATGTGCAAGATTGTTCCTCCGGTCATATGATCTTATTATTTAAACAGAAACAACCTAAAACATATGAATAAGAGACACTAAGTATGTTAGTTGGGGTAGTTTCGCCAGGAAAACTTGGTATTCAGCCAAAGTGAAGTGACAATGAAAAATAAAACACACATGATATTCACTAGTGAATGGGCACCTTTTAAAGACTCTTGTGAATTGCTATAGAATTTGTAATGAGAATTGATGATATATTTTATTAGTTACCCACAGAAATGTGGTCCAGTTTCTATGGATTTTATTTCTGGTTTATTTTATAGTCTGTAATATTAATAATTAATCACTCGTTCACACATGGGTGCATTATCATATCCTGTCCTCCTACCTACATATTATCATTTATGAATAATCACCTCCTTCTGTCATAAAATTAATCAAATGAAATCAAATTTATATTATTATATTCCATGTGAATATTTTTAATGCAAGTTGTTTTTAGCAGTGCTTTTTTTAATGAGTGAAACAATGTCTACCCTATGTCCTACCACAGCAGACTAACTGTAGTTCCCCAAATTAAGGTTGGTATAAAAACACAGGTAAAACTTCTGGAACTGGGCCAGACTAAAATACAATAAATAGCCTAAAAATTAAATAAATAAATATGTGCAAAATATTCCTACAACTAATCAGTGCATCTTTAAAAAAGGTGTGTGTGTGTATGTGTGTGTGTGGTCTAGCTATTCATCACAGTGTGGGGACATAAATCTGTTTACACAGTCACATTATGGGGACTTGG
>JAOUQZ010000035.1:5989879-6000120 GCA_028564935.1 Neosilurus hyrtlii
GAGAGAGAGAGAGAGAGAGAGAGTGAGAGAGAGAGAGAGAGAGAGAGAGAGAGAGAGAATATTCCTTTATATCTCAATATCTTGGTGAGGAGAATCTTTACATGGTGAGGATTGTCTGATACTTTTGACCTTGTGGAGACACTTGGTTGGTCTCTATAACTATTTTCTTTTTACTCAAAACCCTGAAGGTTAAGATTAGATTATGGTGCAGGCATTGGATTATATAGTTGAAATAAAAGGCCTTCACAAAGTCTGTAATGCAAGTTTGGTTATGTGTGTGTGTGTCATTAAAGAGAGAGAGAGAGAGAGAGAGAGAGTGAGAGAGTGGTGCATTGTACAATCCAAAGGGCAAACCAGCGAATGGAAAGATCCAGCAGATGATTGACACAAGCTGACACTGTAATATATCACTCCTGCAAAGCATCATGGGAGTTGTCTGACCCCTCTAATTCATTTCTTAGTATGTTTGTATGTACTTTCCCCTGCACAAATGCATTTAGTTTTAAATTAGCTTAAAATATTTGATATAAACTGATTAACATAATGTCCCCTATAGAATCCTTATTCTTTTTTACTTATTAGCCTTAAAACCATCTCGTTTAAAAGTGTTGAATAATAAATTACTCTGTAAGTACATTGATGCTAATAGGAAAATGTCTGTAGTTAGGAGACTGAGGAATGATAGTTTGGATGCGTGAATCCTAAGACCATGCCAAGAAAGGGTTAAATGTATCATTTGAAGTGTGTCTCACTCTGTGACTCCATGAATATTTCTTTCATATTTGCATAATGTCATGTGTACATAACTGATGTCTCTAAACTCAGAAATCTAAATTAATCACAATAATCACTAACGACATGCCTGCAGTCTTTCGCAGAAAACAATTTGCACACCTGCTTATCACTGTTCATGCAAATCTCTGGCTTTGAGAGAAATCACTCTTGCGAGTAAATAATCACGCAGTGTTTATATTAGATAGTGACGAGGCGTGTTCTTGCCCTCGGTGCTCTTTGTTTCGACAGAACAAACCTCTCTGATATTTTAAGTAGAGAAGGGGATTCCCCCAAAGAGATTTAGCATCTGACCCCTCCTCTTCTCTCCCCTTTCCTCTCCACCACACTTCTTTTTTTTCACCAGACAATTCACACAGGCAGTTTCCATGACAACAAATAGAAATTTAACTGCACACCTCATGTGAGTGTTTCACTGCCAGCAATTTGAAGCAAGAATCTCCTTTTGTGCTCAGTGCTCCCCTGAAAAAAAAATCTATCTATCTATCTATCTATCTATCTATCTATCTATCTATCTATCTATCGATCTATCGATCTATCTATCTGTCTTCTGATATTCTTTTAATTATATATGTCTTTCCCTTTTAATTTTAGATAATATTACTAAAATACACAATATGAAATTATTATTGTTATTATTATTATTATTATTATTATTAATAATAATTTATTAATTACTTTATTCATTTGTTCAGTTACTGAATAATTCATAGTGAGGTTTTCCAGTTATATTAACAACTTAATGATGAGCACGGGGACATTGGTTCGAGTCCCTGGGTTTGCCGAGGGCATTTCTGTGTGCCACGGACACTAGGCTATTTGGGCTTTCCAAATTTCGGAAGGGTGTGAGTGTGAGCGTAATTGGTGTGTTGGCCCTGTGATGGACTGGAGAGATTCAGGGTGTACCCCATCTTTACCCAGAGTCGGCTAAGAGAAGCTACAACATCCCTGTGACCCTGATAGGATAAAGCGGTATGGAAAACGAATGAATGAATGAAAGATACACAAGAACTTTATATTTTTTAACACATTTTTTTTTACAAAAAAAATTACTAATATGTACCAATACTAAGCCATGCTTTGGAAATTATTTGGCAATTTTGATGATTACAGACTACAAACAGTCTTCTCTAGATATTTCTGAAATCACTAAATTCACAGCTTGAAAACACCATTTAAAATTTTTTAAACACTACTTAGAATTATTTATGAACTTAAAATAAAACTATATATAGTAATATTGTCTAAAAATAAAGACAGCATATCTATACTGAACTCCTACAACTAAAGGCCTTGAAATAAAGACTAAAGAAAATGCAAATAGAAATACATTGTTTTGAAGGGAAGTAGGTGAAAGCTTCTAAGTAAATCAAACCTCGTGTATATGTACTGTCTACCTTCTTGACTTTTGACTCTTGACTTTAACTACAGAGGGAAACTGTATACCAGAAGTGGCACTGATTGATGCATAACCTACAGTGATGAGATCGTGTTCAGTCATGATAAATATCATTAATGTTAACAGGAGTTTGACATTTTTGCTTTGCCATTTCAATGCACATTAAGTGCTTGATGATCAGGAAATTGGCAAAGTGGAAATATCAGGAAGCATTGAAATATTAGTTATGTGTGTGATTTTTAACTGGTAGACTGTGCACTAATTAGAGCATTTTTTGATTTGTGCACTTTCTGTGATTAATCACACAATTAATTGCATCTTTAATCACATTGAGATTACTTGAAACTCCATAAACTGTGTACAGTGTTTAACTCCAGGGCTTTTATTTGTTTCTAAATACAGAGCACAAAATTGAAATAAAAAAATTAATGCATACTTGACTTTCAGCTTAATTATTAAATATGACATTTATTACAAGTATTAACAATTATATAAGTTAACCACACTGCAAGACCACTGATCTGCAACTGGCACTTAGAAGATACCTACTACTTCCACTACTACTACCATGACTGCTACCACCACTACCTCTATTACAACTACCACCTCTACTACTACTATTACTACTACAACCACTACCTCTACCAAAACTACTACTACTACTACTACTACTACTACTACTACTACTACTACTACTACTACTACTAATAATAATAATAATAATAATAATAATAATAATGCTGGTGGCATAGCGGTATAGGGTGCTGAGTTCATGTTCAGGAGATCATGGGTTCAAATCCCCGTTAGACCCCAACCGTGCTAAGAGCCCTGGGCCTCTGTCCACCCAGCAGTATACAGAAAAAATGCTAGTGTCCCATCCAGGACAAGTTGAACTCCTAGTTGCTTAACGTTACAGAAACTGGGGATAAGCACCGGAATGATAACCCACTAGGCTTGGCTGTAAAAGCCCAACAAACTTACTTTACTACTATTACTATCACTTCTATTGCCACTACTACTTTTACTACCACTTCTACCACTACTTTTACTGCTATCACTACAAATACAACTATTACTACCATTAATACCTACTACTAACAACACTACTAACAACAACACTACTACTACTACTACAACAACTACTACAACAACTACTACTACTCCTACTACTACAACTACTACTACAACAAAAACTACTACTACTACTACTACTACTACAACAACTACTACTACTACTACTACTACAACTACTACTACAACAACTACGACTACTACTACAACTACAACTACTACTACAACAAGAACTACTACTACTACTACAACAACTACTACTACTACTACTACTACTACTACTACTACTACAACAACTACTACAATTACTACTACTACAACTACAACTACTACAATTACTACTACTACTACTACAACAACAACTACTACTACTACTACTACAACTACTACTACAACAACAACTACTACTACTACTACTACTACAACTACTACTACAACAACAACTACTACTACTACTACTACTACAACTACAACTACAACTACTACTACAACAACAACTACTACTACTACTACTACAACTACTACTACAACTACTACTACCACAACAACATCTACTACTTCTACTACTACAACTACTACTACTACTACAACTACTACTACTACTACTACTTCTACAACTACAACTACTACAATTACTACTACTATTACTACTACTACAACAACAACTACTACTACAACAACTACTACAACTACTACAACAACTACTACAACTACTACTACAACAACAACTACTACTACAACAACAACTACTTCTACTACAACTACTACAACAACTACTACTACTACAACTACTACTACAACTACTACTACAACAACAACTACTATAACAACTACTACTACAACTACTACTACAACAACAACAACTACTACTACTACTACAACTACTACTACCACAACACCAACAACATCTACTACTACTACTACTATTACTACTACAACAACTACTACTACTACTACTACTTCTACAACTACAACAACAACTACTACTACTACTACAACAACAACAACAACTACTACTACTACTACTACAACAACTACTACTACAACTATTACAACAACTACTACTACTTCAACAACTACAACAACAACAACTACTACTACTACAACTACTACAACTACTACTACAACTACTACTACTACTACTACTACTACTTCTACAACTACAACAACAACAACAACTACTACTACTACTACAACAACTACAACAACAACACCTACTACTACTACAACAACTACTACAACTACTACTACAACTACTACAACAACTACTACTACTACAACAACAACTACTTCTACTACAACTACTACTACAACTACTACAACAACAACTACTACTACTACAACAACTACTTCTACTACAACTACTACTACAACTACTACAACAACTACTACTACAACAACTACTACTACAACTACTACTACAACAACTACTACAACAACAACAACTACTACTACAACTACTACTACTACTACAACTACAACAACAACTACAACTACTACTACTACTACTACTACTACTACTACTACCACTACTACTACTACAACTACTACTACACCTACTACTACTGCTACTACTACTACTACACCTACTACTACTACTACTCATACTACTAATGCTACTCTTGAATTCACAGTCATACTCTGGCCACACATTCTTTACAGAACTTACAATTCCTCTAACATCATATTAGGTTGTTCATGTCTTCATATACAGTGTCTGTCATTAGATTGTCAAGGTACAGTATGTGATGCTCCTTCTTGCATGGTTTGCTCTATCAGATGTTGGTTTCCAGATGTACAAAGCTGTACATCTTCTTAATGTAAAACACAGTGGGGCAGCACGGTTGCATAGTGGTTAGCACAAAGGAAGAAAGTTGTGTAAGGAAGTTTCTGTGAGGAGTTTGTATGTTCTCCCCATATTTTCTCTGGCTCCTCTGGTTTTCTCCCACAGTCCAAAAACATGTGAGTGTGAATGGTTTAGTGTGAGTGTGTGTGTGTAGTCTCTGTGATGGACTCGTGGGCTGTCCAGAGTGAACACATTGTAGGCTTGTACATGGCTTAAATAAAACTGTTTATTAATGTTAAAACAGTGCAACAACAAAGCAGTTGGTCATGCTTTTTTTTATGTGTAATATAGTCCCAGCAGGGTAGTTGGTAAGACATTTGGTATTCATCTGTCAGTGCTTCTGTAGTGCTGGTGTGTTTTACTTTTGAAATTGTAGGTTAAAGAGTTGCAAACCATGACACCTTATATGCAAATGCTTATTGAACCATCAAGTAATTTGGAAAGAAATGAAAAGTTGAAAACAACGCAGAGTAAAGGTTCCCATTCTTCTCTTTTTTTTTACTTTAAATTTCTGCCCTATCTTGCTCTGTCCCAACACAGCTGCCCATGTCTCAGCTCATCTTGAAGGCTTGATGAATTGTTGATCAGTTTAATTGGATGTCTTACTGCTTATCCACATCAAATTGGCTGCAGAGACTTTATTTCAGTGGAGCAGGCAATTGCTTTCTAAAACCAAACAGGGACACAGGACAGAATAGAAAACAGTGTGAGAAAGAGTCTTCGCACGATGTGAAAAGTGGAACAAAACATGATTTTCCTGTCACTAAACTTTATGTGCTTTTATATTCTTGGGATTGAATTGCTATAAAGACCAATGGCCTAGTTTAGCAGAACTACTGTTGTCTATTGCTTAGTGATTTGAACATGGGATTAAGTAGTTGAGGGTTAATTGTGGGTAGAGTGGGGTTCACATAGTTCATGTTTATGTGTGTGTTGCGGATGCAAAAAAAGGATGGGTTATGGTGTCAGAGAGTATTAAGTTTCTGGGAACATTAGCACACAACGTGTTATGTTTCCAATACTAGACCTGAGGCTGAGGCGAACTGCCCAGGCGCATGTTTCCTGGCAGTGTGAAGGCTACAGAATGCCCACCATGTGTTTGGCTATTGTTTAGGTTTAATGTTACAATTCTGCGTGAGGAAGCCTATTTCTGGAAGAGAGCTGCCAATTTGATTGACTGCTTACCCTTAAGATACACAACATATAGTGCTAAACTTATGCACATAAGTTGCTAATAATATTTGATTCAATTAGCATAGAATGTGTGCCTACACTGAATATGGCACAATGATGCTGTTTGCATCTGTAAGTGCATCTGTTAAGTTTTCCAAATAGCTCTAACTGCATTCTCATTTAAATGCAAAGCCAGTGTAGTTCTAACTGGAAAGTTTTTTTTTCTCCAGAAACACTGGATAACACTGGAAAATAAAAACAGGGCCAATGCTGTCAGTATAGTATGTGATTTTGGGCTCTAAGAGTTTGCCAACCTCAGCTTTATCAGTCAAGTACATAAATACTTTCAACAAGCCTCCAGATGTGCACAGGACCTTTTCTTCTTAAATCCAATTTTATACAGATATTAATTGGGTTTGTAGCTGTCCCAAATGTTTTCTAATAAATTTAGTAAATATTATTTTTCAAAATATTATCAAATAATACTCTAATTAAAATCATTAATCAAGAACTGCACAGACATGATAAATCATCACAATGGAGAATAACGATTGCTGTCTTTGTACCAAATGCTTTTTATCTGACCACTTGCTTGCACAAAAAACCTTCCGGCACCCATGACTGTTTTGTTGACTATGGCTTGATCTTAGTCTCATAATCACAATCAAATGGCATGTAAAGTTTCATAAAAGAAACAAACATTTCTAAAAATTCCAGAGCTAATATTATGCTTACGGTTGATGTCTGTTTTTATATCAAATTGAATCATGATCTAAAACCAAGTACAATCTATAGAAATAGTAACTTTTTAAAGATATTTTTTAAAAAAATCACTCCATCTTCTTTGAAACAGTGCCTAAAGATAAAGATGATACACTACAACAAATGACACATAACATGTACATTGACATGATTTAAATAGACTACAGAATAATAATAATAAAAGTAAACACACCCTTACAATTATTTAACCTTCATCTACATAGAGTCACATATTCCAGATTAGGTGCCACCGGAGAGAACCTACTGCAGGTGAAAATGACGGTCTTAATGAAACCTCTAGTGCCTCGTGTTCTTTGATATTGAAGTGTGTAGCGTCATCATGACAACATCTATCAAACTTTCTAGGTCCTGGAAAAAACACTGTGGATACCTTTAAGACTGGCAAGGGATTATAAAAATCTTAAAATTAATTGAAATAATTTAATTAAAGAAAATCATTTACAAATAGCACCCTGCGATGGCTTGGTGTGCTGTCCAGGGTGTACTTTGCCCTTGCCCAGAGTCGGATGAGCCTCACTATGACCCTAATTAGGATTAAGTGGTTTAGGAAATGAATGAATGGATGAATTTACAAATAACATAGATTTCAATTTGCTGCCAGTTACTTTAAAATCATCCCAGCAAAAGTTCATTTAATGCAAAACGAAGCGTACAAGATCTTAAATTTTTCTTTTGTTTGTTGTGTTGTTAGTGTGAAAGTGCATACATCTACAGTCAGTAAGAGATTGGACACATTTCTCATGCATGACACGTATACCAGGCCTTTGCTGCTCAAAAATCTTCAGAGGAAGACTATAGCTTACCTATAAGCATGTAGGCAAAGACCGGGCCTTTTGATAGACAAAGATAGAATTGTTTGGCCATAAATACAGTACACACAGGAACAGGAAAAGAACCTCATACCAACTGTGAAGTATGGTGGTGGAAATGTTATGGTTTGGGGTTGCTTCACTGCAAAGACTGGGCAACTTTCAGTCACTATGAATTTTTGTCTTTATGACAAAGCCATCTTTCTGAAAGTTGAAGGTGAATGAGACGTGCCTTTCTGCAGAGTAATAAATTACTAAGTACACTTGCACAGAAAAATAATACATAATAAAAACAAGACATGGAGGTATGGAATGCTAGTCAATGCCCAGTTTTTAACCCCACTGAAATGTTCCTCAAAAAGGGCAGTGCATGCAAAAGAAAAACAAAGAAACTAAAACAAAACTCATACATCTAGCAACTGAAGGAACAGTGGTCAAAAGTTTTAGCAAGCCGGTGTCAGAGACTGTTAGGCAATTATGCAAAACACCTACAAGAAGTTATTTTTGCTGAAGGTGGCAATTCAAGCTTCTGATGTCAAGGGTGTATTTATTTTCCACACAGAAATATATATTACATCTACTGAATGTTTTCATATAGCTATGTTTAAGTATATCAACTTTATCTGTAACGCAGCACGGTGGTGCGGTGGTTAGCACGTCCGCCTCACAGCAATAAAGCCTAGATTTGATTCCCAGCTCGGGCGTTTCTGTGTGGAGTTTGCATGTTCTCCCCGTGCTTGTGTGGCTTTCCTTCGGTACTCCGGTTTCCTCCCATAGTCCAAAAACATGCACAGTAGGCTAATTGGCTGTTCCAAATCATCCCTAGGTGTAAGTGTGAATGGTTGTGTGTGTTGGCCCGGCGATAACCTGGTGAGCTGTCCAGGGTGTACCTCGCCCTTGCCCAGAGTCAGCTGTGTTGGGCGCCAGCCTTCCTGCAACCCTAATAAGGATTAAGTGGCTTAGAAAATGAATGAATGAATGAACTTTTTCTGTAGACACTGTACTAAAGAGTGTGAAATACTTGCTCATTCAAATATGTAAAAAAAAATTACAATAAAATAAATTGAGGGATGCGATTATTTTTTACATTACCATGCATAACCTATGTATATACTACCTGCTTGCATTATAACCCTATACTAATTCCTTTGCAAATGTGATTATGTTTGGCATTGTACAGTATGTTCACATATAGTCATCTCTATGAGAAAAAAAAGTGCATTAGCATAAACCTCTGCACATAGTCAACATTAGCACATTGCTACCTAATATATTAGAAACATTCTACAATGCAGTGTAATGGTTTTAACAAAACTTTAAACTTGAAATTCCCACTTTGGTGCTGAAACAAACATTTTCCAGTAGGGAATTCAGTTTTTTTTTAAATACTATTGCAGTTGAATAAATAACCAGTGTTCATTTAAAATTGTCATGGCGGCTCATACCCGCCAGATAGTTTTGGGTCCTTCGGCAAGTTCACCCAATTTTCCTGACAGCTCTGATGGGTGCCGGTATAAAAATAGTAGCACCTGACGCTGATTTACACCCTGTGGACTTCTCCCAAAGTCCACAAGCACTGACCTTCAAGGTGGAAGGCAAACACAGAGACAACTCTGTCTCTTTTCATGCAAACTTCAGAGGTTTATGGCCAATAAAGATATGTAGAGGGACAAGGGAGATCTAAAATTAAAAGAGAAAGGTCAGCGGCGCTTAGTGACCTGTTGACTGGTTCTGTAGTTGCTAGTGGTTGATGGATTCTTGACTATAAGCTCAGATGTGGTTCGGCATGGACATCTGTTTAGATATTTTGTGTGTGTGTGTGTGTGTGTGTGTGTGTGTGTGTGTGTGTGTGTGTGTGTGTGTGCTGATGTCCTCAAAAAGTCTGCATGAGGAAAAAAGAGTGAGCAGGTACACTGCTGAGAGTTTGGAAGACATCCAGTAATTGTTGCATGTAGCTTCCATCTGAAATATTTAAACTCCATGTTAAGAGAGTGGATCAGGTGTCAACTGTTACCCCTGCTGGAGAAAATAACCAATCATGGAGGTGCCCTTCGTCCTCATGGTTAGGACGAAGCAATATGCTGCCACACACAGAGCAAACATGTCTGTTGATTTGTTTTTACATTTATGCCTTTTATGCTCTGAACTCTGTACAACACTTTGTCCAACTCATACAGTTTTAAATGTTTGATCTAATTGAATTTCCTTATGTTCGTTTGAATGCATTATGTGTCACAATCCAAAAACAGAATGTTGATCCACTAACAAGCAGAAATTAAAATGTTTGAATTAATAATTATTCACTGAAGGCTCAGTGGATGTAGCTGAATAGTCCCTCTATATATATGTATATATACATATATATATA
>JAOUQZ010000035.1:6005402-6023644 GCA_028564935.1 Neosilurus hyrtlii
TTTTTTATGTTCCCATGTAGTATATATAAAAACGTTTTTTTTTTTACCTCATGCTTGGTCAATGGTGTTCCACAGCTTGTCTTGGGGACTATTCAGCGACATCCACCTCACCTTTGGTAAATAATTGTTAACTATCCAATGAGGATAAAACAGACATGGTGGTAAGACTTACCAAATCCATTCGTATATGGTCCTATATAAACCGCAGTATTTTGAATAATATGTTTAATAAAGGTTGACCAATCAGAGCTCACGGTCGGTTTTCAGAATAAAGGGTACTCATTATGAATTATAAATCATAGCTTTGGGATCGTACATTATATCTCCTCTTTCAGTACTGTTTAAAAATCCTACTTTAAATACCTTCTGAAAAAAAGTATCATATGTAAATTGAGAATTCCTAATAATGTATAGCTTAATTTCATTGAATTTCATTTAGAAGTGTTTTATATGAAGGGCAGCACGGTGGCATAGCAGCCTCACAGCAAAAAGTTCCTGGGTTCGAGTCTTGGGTGTTTCTGTGTGAAGTTTGTATGTTCCCCCCGTGCTTTCGCAGGTTTCCTCTGGGTACTTCGGTTCCCTCCCACAGTCCAAAGACATGCACACTGGGCTAACTGGCTGTTTCAATTTTACCCTATGTTCTGCCCTGCGATGGTCTGCTGAGCTGTTCAGGGTGTACCCTGCCTTTGCCCAGTGTTGGCTGAGATAGACTCCAGCCTTCCCACGACCCTAGTCGGAACCCTTAAGTGGTCCGGCAAATAAGTGAGACTGAGTGAGTGAGTGAGTGAGTGAGTATTTTATATGCTTTACATAAATGTTTATTGATGGAACTGAGTGACTGTCCTTAGTGACTTTCAGGCAAACAGTGTTTTCTGCTCTTTCTCAGTACAGGGTAAAATCAGATGGTAGATGGAGATTCTACTGAAAAGAACAAGAGTATCCTTTGAAATAAACATAAACAAATGTCACACATCATCAAATATTAAATGATCCTGGCACAAAGCTACGGATTGGACCTCATTTATCATTTTTTTGAGTAGAATTGTGCATACATGGCTTTGCCAAATAAAACATTTCCTGCCAGATTTACAGCATTTTACACTCATGACACTTTTCTTTGGAGTGACGTTTGTACACCTGCTAATCAGCTATCAATTACCAGATATGTTCATGGAACACTTGGTTTGCACTTTGTGATTCAAGCATGGAAATCGCAAAACACTGGAACAGCTTCTCTTGTTGAGAAATCCTCTAGTAATTCCGTTTAGCTATGGCGGCAGTGTCTTGGCCAGAATAGACGGTGTATAGACCTACATAAATATATGCTTACAATTTTTGGAACAATTCAATTTAATGAAATCCATTAAGATATGGATCCATCTTCTTTCAAAGCAGGATTATTGATTTAAAAAAAAAATCTGAAAAAGAGGGGTTTTTTTAATTATTACATTTGTGCTTCTAATAAGTAATTTAAACCTAACAGCACAATCCCGTTATACAGTTGCAGTCCAATTATACGATCTGAAGCAGATAAATTAGGGTTCACATCAGTGACTCTGCTTATACGTAAATTTACAGAAGCTCAGGAGCGCTTGCAGGATTTAAATATTTTTCTAACTGGATTTCCATAAAACTATTTACAGATAAATTAGTTCATATACAGTTTGATAAATGAGGCCCAGTGTCAGTATATTACACTCTGCACTGAACTATTGCCAGGCTGCACGTTTCAAACCTCTCACATTTGTAATGTTCAATCCGCAGACTCTGTAGCTTTCCCTTGTGACAGTAATTGTTGTTTCTGCATGTATACAGCACTGCAGTTACCAGCAGCCTGAGCCTGCCATCCGAGCATCGGCAATAATCCAAGAATGAACCCATACACATCAAGCCAAACATCACACCTGGCAGTAAAAGCCTTCATGTTGTAACCAGTATGTACAGACTGCTTTCATTCCTGAGGAGATCTTGTAGCTCCATGCTTGTTTGTTAGCGTTACATTAACTGTGTGCTAGAAATATTTATACATACTGATGTACTCTAAACACTTGCATGTTCTTGATGGGATCTTGCAGCACTGTTAAGTACAAAATACACATCTGCTAGGAATTTATAGCTGTCAGGATGCTAGTGCTTGCTCTGTCTGCAGTGGATTGACTATCGGATCCAATGACAAGGGTAGTGGACGTGGTATTTTTTCTCTTTTTTTCTTGCTGCATGAATATACTGCTAATGAATGGCCTTGGGATAAATTCCAAGCTAACACCAGGCCATGTCAGAGCTCAGTTTTGGTTGGAACGAAAGGAGACTGAGAACTACACACTTAAGACAAAGAGCAGAGCCTGATTTTACTTTGCTTTGTGATTCTATGACCAATCCCGCCTAATGAAAACCAGTGTCCACATTACAACCAAACAAATATTTCTCTATTATATTAAAATATCCACATCTGTTTTGTACAAGACACATGTTTACAAGTGAAAAAAAAAATAAAATAAATAAAAAAATCAAGCTTCTTTTTTTCTTTAGAAGACTCCTACTGTTTATCCCTCTGCGCAGAGATGTAGTGAGTTGTGTCTTTAAGGCATTCATCAGGGATAGGATTTAAACAGTGACTGACGCCTGGCATGAAGATGGACATCCTGTTTTACAGGTGGTGGGAGAGCAAGCAGTGTCCTCGCTATCCTTTACTGTCCAGCAGTGGGCTCTCTGGGTCAGAATTTTTGGGGTTTCTCTAATTTTTGTTCTCTCTAACAGCTCCATCAGCATGGGTCCTTCGTATAGGGAGTTCAATTCAATGGCGCCTTTAATTCCGATGGACAAGATACACTGCAATAGAGAAAGGAGAAGAGATGATTAGAAAAGTATGGACAACTTGACGGCTGATGGAATACACAATTATAAATAATATAAACTGAGGCCAAGCCTATAGCAGAAGAAAGAAAGATAGATATATATATATCCACAAGAGATGTCATCTCCGCTCAACGTGTTGATGTCACTTCCAGGAAAAACCTGCTACCCCACCCCACCAGTGGTTAGCACATCCGCTTCACAGCAAGAAGGTCCTGAGTTTGATTCCCAGTCTCGGGCGTGTGGCGTTCGCATGTTCTTCCAGTGCTTGTGTGGGTTTTCTCCGGGTACTCTGGTTTCCTCCCACATTCCAAAAACATGCACAGTAGGCTGATTGGCTGTTCCAAATCGCTCCTAGGTGTGAATGCGAGTGTGAATGGTTGTGTGTATGCCATGCAATGGTCTGGTGAGCTGTTCAGGGTGTACCCCGCCTTCGCCCAGAGTCGGTTGAAATGGGCTCCATTCTCACCGTGACCCTAATTAGTATTAAGTGGTTTAGAAAACGATGAATGAAAATGAATAAATGAATGAGTCAAAAGGCATTTATATTAGACTGAGTGGCTTTTCAAAATTGCCCGTAGGTGTGTGGGTGTGTGTGTTTGTGAGAGTTTGTGAATGGTTGCCTGTGTGTTTGCCCTGCAATTAATATGTTTTTATTAATATGAACTGTTCAGGGTGTACTCCGCCTTCACCATCTTCACACAGTATAAGTGACCACTGATTTTTGTAATGTGATATGCTTATTCTCCAAGCGTTTAAGATGTGATGTAATATTATTATCATTATTATTATTGTTGTTGTTGTTGTTGTTGTCGCATGTTCACTGCATGTTTATATCACAGTCCTGTTGAAGTCTTGATTTTGTTCTCCACCCTTCCCAGGTACTTTATTAGATTCACCTGTACAGCTCATTCATGGCAGCAGAGCAATGCATTCAATGCAGATAGAGGATAAGAACATTAGAGAATATTCACATCAAACTTCAGAATGTGGGGGAAACTGTGATCTCAGTGACTTTGACCAGAGCCTCTCCAGGGATTTGTTTCACACACCATAGTCTGGATATAGAGTAGACACAGGATGATTTGTAAAAAAAACAAAAATGCTTCCAGTGGGAGGTCAGAGGAGAATGGCCTGACTGGTTTGAGCTGACAGGAAGGTTATGGTTAATTAAATTACTACACTGTACAATCAACAAGTTGTGCAAAACAGCATTTCAGAATAAACACATCAGATCCTGAGATCAATGGAACCTCAAGTGCAAGAGATGTCACTGGGTGCAATCCTGCCAGTCAAGAACAGGACTGTATGGCTACAGTGGGAAGAGATTCACCAGAACCAGGCACCTGATGATTAGAAAAAGACAAGGGGATGTTTTTATAATCATTCTCAATCCAATTTGGATTTCACAGGTATGCAGGTGTACAGGTGTTCCTATTAATGTGCCTGTATATGCCATATAAAAAAATAACACCTAGACAATTTTAATATTAAAAACAATCATGAAACTCAGTCCAATATACCAAAGTGTATGATTTCATGTTTACTGAGGTCAATGTTTAACTTTGGTACGCAACTTTGTTTTTTTATTTTTTTTTATTCGTTTGTTTGTTTTATTGTGCTTTTTTGTTCCCTTTGGTTGTTTTTTTTTTTTTTAGTTTTGAACAAAGATTTTCACTAAACTTAAAAGGACCCTACCTTACCTGAGTCCTAAAGATGATTTGATTTTATGGATGTTATGGTCAAAGGTGAAGGTCAGAGTAAGGTCACAAAGTTTTGGCGATAGAGCTCTTATAACTTTGAAATGAGTGCCAATAGACATGCTGTTACTATGGAACACCAATAAGAGACCATACAGTATATGGACTCAAATGAGACATTAACCTTTGACCCAGAATGGCCTTGAAAGGTCAACCCCCAGTCATATTGTAACTGTTTCAAACACAAGAGATTGTTTTATTTTATTTAACTGTACTACCCCCCCCACCCCCACCACCCCCACCACCCCCACCACCACCCAGATTTTGACATGTCCACATACTGCAGAACATATAACAATATGCACACGGGTAATTAAAACCAGTACCCATATAGGGCCTATTTGCAACATCACCCCTCATCCATTAACCATGACGAAGGCACTTTACACTCTATGAGCGCAACTCTAGTTTAATATGCTACAGTATGTCTGTCACTTTGATTTCTGCCTGTCTATAACAACTGATGTGTTATTATTTATTGCTGTTTGTCTCATTTTAAATCTCATTTATCCTTTTTTATTTGATAGTTTGCTTCAATTGTGTAAGTAAACTTTTCATCTCAGAAAATCTGTACAGGAAATTTGAATGTCTCAAGCAAAACATTATGAAAGTAAAGATTGTAAACCCAGACGTAATCATCTATGTTTGCTCAAATATAAAGAATCTCAGTCTGAATTACTTGTGACATATAAATGTAACTCCTGCTGTCTTTTGGATCCCCTGCACCGAAGAAATAAACGTCTATAAATCTCATGAATGTTGACTGTGAGAAGGAACCACAACATGTTGATTGATGTGACATTTAAATACAGTATACTGTTCACAGTGATAAGCAGTATATTGCTATTCCTATCTTTTGGACATTATTTTAAGATATAAATTCATAAAATGTCCAGCAATCATGAATTCCAGAACTATTTCATAAAAAAGGGAGAAAAAAAATAACCCATGATATATGACGGCGCAGATGTGAATGTGCTTTGGTCCATGTTAAGCTTTTTTCCTCAGTAGCTATGTCCTAGGGGCTGAATTTAAATCTGCTCCCTATTCCCTATATAGTGCACAAAAACTGAGTCATAAAAAGAAAAAGGAATAAAAAGCTATCGTTATTATTATTATTATTATTATTATTATTATTATTATTATTAATAATAAAAGTTATATCAGGATGACTGTGGTATACTGTGTAATAATATAGGCACAAGAGTACAAAATTAAGCATCATATTTGAGGGGTTTGTCAATGTGTTGGAGATTTTTAGCTCAATTTGATGTACCAATATGTGATACCGAAATATCCCAAATACAATTCCTCATATACCTCAACATAAATCATACATTGATAATAAAAACAAATGTAATTAATAATGCTGCCTTGTAATGCCTTGTCCTGAAATGGGTATCTAAATCATTTTAATGCATTATATATTGTAAATTATGTATGGAGGTTTTATCTTGCCTTTGCTCATGATGTCTTCTGCTTTGACCTAATCTGTTTTATAAACTTCATTGGTATGTACTGCACAAGAACAGTGCAATCTGATTGGCTTGCTATCTTGGGGTTAATAGACATTAGTATATACTACATGGTAATGGTACATAGTGATTTGTCCTCTCTCTGGATTATAAATCATTATTCTGAGTGGATGAACTTGAACTTGAATGATGCTTGAATCAAAATGATAAACACTCACAGTTTTCATGGACACTCAGGCAGGCAACATAATCATGATCGTGCTTTATTATTGAAAAATAAACCATTAAAAAATCTCATTTTAATTTGTTTCTTCTGTACCTTCTTGTAGTATATATGAAAATTTGAATTAAGGTGCAAACTAGCCTTTAACGAGTTGTTTTTCTTCTGTGTTTGTGTAGCATGTAGGCTTAGAGGTTGATCGCATTAGAGGTGCGATAGAAAAGCAACTGACTCGAATGGCAATTCGCAGCTGTCGATTTTCATTCACACAATGTTCTCAAATTTGCCTTGTGATATTCGCAGCATGGCATTTTGGTCTCCTGGTTCGTGAACTCATGCCAAAACTTTTCACACATGTTTAAAATTTCTGCAAATGTTGCAAAACAAGGCTCTGACAGAGTTCTCTCAAACTCTCCTCAAACAGTCTGCACATGTCGTTTTGCTTGCAAATTATTCATTTTTCTTTTGCAATGAAAAGCGACAAGTTGGAGACTTCCATGCAGAAGGTTTGAGAAAAGTTGGAGACTTGCTGACATCCACTATATTCTGTGTATTTTGTCATCATTTATATTTTATTCGCATTTTGTTTGTGCCAACAACGCCCAAATAAAAAGCGAATAGTTTAAGAACAAAAGCAAACAAATCACGACTGAACGACAGAAGATTCGCTTTTCTCGTCAAACATCCACAAATCACTAACAAATTACTTGCAAATTGTTATGCAACTTTCACATGATTATATGTATTTAAGCCACAAAATATTTGCTTGCATGTGGAGTCTTGATGCGAATTCCAAAAATTGCAAAAAAAAAAAAAACAAACCAAAACAAAACAAAAAATTGCAAAAAAATCTATTTGCCTTAGTTGCTTTTCTATCACACCTCTAGTGTGATCCCCTATATATAGATATAATTATTTTTTTTGTATACCCTTGTAATTTCTATTAATATTTTTCGTTTGTGTGCAAACACAACTTTGCAGTTTTTTCTTGTACTTGTGAGGTAAGTACTAAACACTAAATATTAGTATGCAAAAACACTCTGTAGTACGTATTAACTTGGCTGAAAGCACTCAGTCCCACAGTTGGGTTACTCAGTTGTGGTTAAAATACGTAAATATAAACTATAAAACAATCTAATTTGAGTTTGTTTTTCATTAAGTTTCTTTACAGTACCACCAAAACTCTGAAAATGCTTTAAAAAGATGGCAGCTTGCAGCTACGCTGGCAGCTCGGCTCCGTCTGTCATAATTTTAAAAAACAATAAATAAATAAATAAATAAATTAAAATTAAACAGAAAAACGCGCTTCAGTGTGCTAATAATGTTTAAACGGTAATGACAGACAAACACAAATACAGTGAAAGCTATGAAATGTGACTCACATTTTAAAAGGTCAAAAAAGGACTTTATTCAAATTTTAAATGAGTTTTAAAAGATACCACAGGCGGCGTAATCACTGGCAGACTTTAAAAATGCAAGAATAAACCATAAAAATATTGGTTCAGTTTGCTTTTCTTATGCTCCCATGTAGTATATAGTATATACTAAAACTTTGAACGGGTTTAAAAAGAAAACCATGCGAATATGCTCTGCTCATATATATATATATAAATACTCATTCATTTTCTCAGCCACTTAATGCTATTTAGGGTTACGGGGAGGCAGGCGCCCCTTTCATCCGAGGCCAGAGTACACCCTGGATAGGTCACCATATACATGTAAATTAACTATATTTTGATTTAATTTGCCTTTATATTCTTGTGTAGTACATACTAAAACAGTTATTCACCACAGGCGCCATGGATGTTGATGAATTGTCTATTCAGTGACATCTCCCTTACCACTGACGAATAATGGTTAACTACAGCATTTTCTAAATACACAGGTTCTCATATGTTATACAACAAAGGATGTTAGAAGGTTAATATAATGCAGCTTTAGAATGCTAATCTTTTACCAAGAAACACACACACACACACATAAACACACACCTCAGCATCACCTTCTGCTTTTAAATCCTTTCGTTATTAAAGATATAAAATGCAGGACAGGATATGTTTTGCTTAAGCTTCTTGCACTAGGATGTTTGAGGCATACAAAATTAAGGTAATGATTTCATTCAGAGCAATTAGAAAGGAGCTCTCGGCCAATTGAACGCTTTTCTTCAGTGAAGCGCAGCACCGTATCCATTATTATAACTGCCACATCAGGCCATACTAAACTCCTAGCAAACAAGGCACAGTTATGATAAAGGGAGCAGAAAGAAAGATTTATTTTTAATGTTTGGCTGAACCGATCTGCCGACTGCTGGCCTATGAAATGGGTTTCTAAAAAGTAGGATTTGTCATGTTTTTGTGACTGGTCCAATTTATACACCTTTGAAGAAATGTGCTCGTCAATGCACGTCGTATTAAAAGCCAACATTCCTAAAGGCATTGAAAGCCAGAGACATCAGGTTATAACTTATAAAGGTGCAGTCACATACTGTATATGCTAGCACAACTAGCATATCATATAGTGACGTTCAGATGTCTGCATTGTTGCCTTAATTTTTATTTTTACACCTGTTATCCATTAACATACACATAGAGGTTAAGAACGTCAGTGAAAATTCAGGGGGGGAGGTGAAAAGTTTCAGTGACGTTTTACGTGCTTTTCGTATCCTGAGCATTTCACGTCACGTACTAGGTATAGAATTAAACAAAATAGTGCAAAAAATATATATAAAAAAAGTTTTGAAAATTAGTTCTGTGGGTGAAATTGCCTTGTCATTGATGAGGGTGGGGGCAGTAGCTGGGCAGTAGCGTATTGCTTTGCGCTTTCGCCTCACAGCAAGAAGATCCTGGGTTTGACCCCTGTGGTCGACAAAGCTGTTTTTGTGTGGAGTTTGCATATTCTACGCTTTTACAGGGTGGCACGGTGGGGTAGTGGTTAGCACTTCTGCCTCACAGAAAAAAGGTCCGGGGTTTGAGTCCTGGTGCTGGGCATTTTTGTGTGGAGTTTGCACGTTCTCCCTGTGCCTGTGCGGGATTCCTCCGGGCACTCCGGTTTCCTCCCATAGTTCGCAGAAGAAATGCACATTATTCTAACTGGCTGTTTGAAATTGACCCTTAGTGTGGATGTGAGTGTGAATGGTTGTGTGTGGTGAGCTGTTCATGGGGTACTCCGCCTTCGCCCAGTGTCGACTCAGATAGGCACAACCTCCCTGCAACCCTAGTAATGGTAGGATTAAGCAATGAGTGAGTGAGTGTGTACCCTCCTACATTCCAAAGACATAAACATTAAGCTAATTGTATTTTGTAATAGTATTGCCCCTACTAGTGGATATGAGTGTGATGAGTGTGACTGAATGTCTGTGTCTGTGTTGCACTGTAATGGACGGGGAAGCTGTTCGGGGTGTACGTGACCTTTGTGCAGAGTAAGCTGGGATTGGCTTCACCTAAGCCATGACCCTAAACAGGATAAGGGGTGTGGATAATGAATGAATGATTGAAGGTGGAGGTAAATGGCCAGAGAGGTTCAATCTAACAACAATGCTGTGGTCACATAGCCACTCTGTACCACCATGTTGAGGAAAATTGGAATCTGACTGAAAAAAAAAAAAAATGTGGTGATGGAGATCAGTGGTTTCTGGAATATTGACTTAATCTAGGCCACAGGGAAATTCGCTTGATGCCTTTTTTTTACATTGTGTTGTGTGATGTGGCGCTCTTCACCTGTATTGGTAAAATCACTGCACAAATCATGTCATGTATGGGGGGGGGTGCACTGAAGAAAGTTTCCAGCACATTTCTTCCAGCTTTAAAAGATCTGATATGCATACAGTGTGCACTTATAAAAGAAGCCAGCATATGGTCAAATTAAACTACAATATAATGAGTCGACTTGATTCGCAGTGTTACTGCAAACAGCTTCATAACTCTCTGCTGCAATGCAATACATGTGCTAAAGAAAAAAAACAACCCTTTTCTTTCTTTTTTTATCTCTCTCTATCTCTCTCTTCTTACTTTTATTCTTTTTTCACTATTCTTAACTCGACAGTTTTCTCACTGCTTTTCCACTCTCTCCCTTTCTCTAAACGATATTTTCATATTTTCCTGGCGCAGGGGAAGTCAAAACATGACTCAATAAGGAATTCAGCAGTAATTGCAGCCAATTTTTGTTTTTCCAAGCTGTCTTATTCTGAGGCTAATTTTAGATCGCCAGTGCCTGCGTTACCAGCAAGCTGAAGACATCAGTGTGGATTTCAGTAGAAGGATGACAATGTTGAAATAAAAATGCGCCTTACAGGTTGGAAGGAATATATGAAAAGACACCTAAGATACTGTAAGGTGGAAACTGATGAAGAAAATAAAGATTAGATATGAGATAGATAAGTGCACCCTGCTTAGTTGGTGAACGCTTTCAAATAGATGCTATATTCATATAACTCATATAATTCACATAATATTCTGATTATTCTGAAGGGATTGATAGCTGTTATTCAAATAGGCTACAATTTCTATAGTATGTCACCGATTCGGGAAAAAAAATGCTACATTTTTGTTCACATACAAACGTATGCTTATTTAACATTGCTGGGAGGATTGCAAGTTCGAATCCAGGTTGATGCCGCAACCATCCATGACTGGGAGTCCGTGGGAGCTAATTGGCCGAACTCTGGCTGGCATATGCTCCCCTGTCACTCACAGCAAACACCATCCAATCCATGGGCATCTGTGAGCTCATTCGTACAAAAGGGGTGGATAGTGCTTTCCCTTCGACTGTGTTAGGCTGCCTCCAAATGCTCATGCGCAGCAGTTCGTAAAGAGATGAGTGCCAGCATCGCATGTCACGGAGGGGCATGTGCATGCTTACGCCCTTCCTTGGTTGGTGGCGGTCATATGTGATAGAGTGGCAACGCTTGAAGTGGATATTACTAAAAAAAATTTTTGGGAGGAGTCTCCAGCATTGACACTTAGTAATAGTGAGAGGTTAAACTGTAATATTAAAGCAATGAAGGGGGTGTTTCTGAGGGTGGTTTAGCAGGGTACCAAACTCTGGCTGATCTGCCAAAATATGATGGTGGAGTGGCAAAACACTCTTATGTGGGGGCGGGATAGCAGGTGGTTCAGCGCAGTTTAATATGAAGGCAGTGTAGCAGAACAGTTGTGAGCAGTAGGTGAAAACATGGTGTGAGGAGGTTGTTATGAGGTTGTACTGACTGTGGTTCAGAAAGGTTGTGAAAGGTGACAACACAAAAGCTACAAAAGCAGCTTGATGCTGTTACACGAGTTTGAGAAACCCAGAGAAAGTTCAAATATATCAAAAATCTTGAGGTTTATGGCAGCAAGTGTCAGTCAATGGCAAACATCATTATGGTGTCAAGACGATTTCATTGTAATCCAACAAGGTTCATTAGGTTTTGGTGGTGATTACAATCCTGATCATGATCCGGAACTGGGAATTCTGGAACCTCTTTTTGTTTGTTTATTTGTAAAAAAAGTAAAATAAGGAGGAAAATGAACTGCCTCGGTGGAGGTTTGTCCTCTCCGAATTCTTCTAGTTCAAAATATATATTATAAAAAGCAGTAAACATTAAGAAAAAAATAACAGTTTCCTGGGATTTTGTTTGTCATTGACTTTTGTGTATTAACCTTGTATTTAGCTGAACTGTTTGAAAGACACAGTTATTGCACTCAGCCTGTAGCACAGGTACATTCTCATAATTTTCGGTAGACCTACTTGATCTTGTGTAGCCTAAAGGTTTTATCTGGAAAAATATATTTAAGTGTATTTCTCTTACATAATTACAGTTAAGAACTATTTTGATGAGAAAAAAACAAACAAAAAAAAACAAACAAAGAAATGAGTGTGTTATCACAACAGAAGAAAAAAAAATCTTTATAAGGTAAATACAGTTTGGAAACGGAATGACTAATTGGCTCACTCGTAAATTCCTTGATGCATTTTTAAAGTGTAATATAATTTTCAGAAATCGTAATATTTTGTAGGACAAATAGAAGAAGGCTTTGGGCTCAAAACATGCAGCCAACAGCATGCACTGTTACTCTTGGAGTTTGTTCTACCCATGTCTGTGTGGGTTTCCTCCAGGGAATTCGGTTTCCTCCCACAGTCCTAAGACATGCACACAGGTCCACTGGCTACTCTGAATTGCCCCTAGATGTGAATAGTAGTATATAATTAGCAACCTGTTCAGGGTTGACCTCGCCTCTCCAGCTCCAGCTTTCCCCTTCAGTTAAGTTATAGATATTGAATGGATAATATTATGTATTGATTTATACATTCACTATGCCACGTTTCATTCTGAAACCAGTAAAGGATAAATAAATAAGTCGATTAGGGCATGATGTCTGACCTTAAGAAAATGAGCGCTCTAAAATGATGTTGGTAAAAGTAACATTTTTTCACCATCAGCCCTTTTAACAGAATTTACCAATGACATCTACCAACATTACACATAGACAACATAATTCCAAAATCCCTGCCGCAAAGATTCACATCATTTATCATTGCTGATCTGTTCTGAATTCTTAGTGATGATGCATCCTTCTGGGACATGCTTGAATGCTCAAGAGGCTGCTGTCATCTCTGTCTCAGTATATCTCTTTTTCTATATTTCTCTCTCTCTCTCTCTCTCTCTCTCTCTCTCTCTCTCACTTTCTCTCTTTCTGCCTCTGTCTCTTGCAAGCACTCCATCTCTACCTTCATCCGCAGGCTGTATGGCTTGAGGCAGGGATTGAATATGAGGTGGAGAGGTGCATCACAATCCCCGAGCTTGTTCCTGATTCAGACAGGCAGGGAGGAGGACACTGCTACAAAGGCTTGTGTGTGTGTGTGTTTGTGTGTGTGTGTCTGAGTCATCTGACTCCCAAGCAGACCGTCAGCGTGGATTAACTGCATCCCGCATGCCCGGGTGAGGGCAACAGCACATCATTAAAGCAGAGACTCCCTCCTCTGCCCCAGCAATGAGACACGCACACATATCCAAGTGAAGAGGACAGCATTTTCACCACCTACCTCATTCTGCACTGAGCAACTTAGAACAAGGTTAATCAATAGGTCATGAAGTCAGTGGTACACCGAATTTACTGCAGTCTCTAAGTAAGCAATAAAACCTGACAGACTAAACTATTATAGGAAAATATTCCGTGATGGAATGATGTACTGTAGCCTGACACACAGCATAATATCACATCCTAAGGCTTTTATTCCGCTTATATCACAGCAGTTTGCCACTGATTACAAGAGAAACATTTTAAATGAAAGACACTTTGTGCTTTTTATTCTAACATTTATAGGGTCTTAATTTTTCTTTTAAAATTGATAAGGAGGAAAAAAACAGACTGTTATTCTACACGGGAAGCTAAATGCATAAAATGGTACACAGCATTTCTACTGGAGCAGTGGTGTAGCTTGCACACCCCTATTATATACACACACGCACACAAACGCAGTCCTAGCCCACTGCCCACTGGAATGAATGTATTTATTTTAAGGTACATGAACATTTGTATGGGCCAATACGAGGTCAGCAGTCCACCCCAGCAAGTAGGTCCTGGGTCCGAGTCCTTGGCTTGGGCGTGTCTGTGTGAAGTTTGCATGTTCTCCCCATCCTCTGAGTTCTCTGGTTTTCTCCCACAGTCCAAAGACATGAACATTAGGCTAATTTGCAGTTCCGAATTGCCCCCAGGTGTGTGTTGGTTGTGTGTGTGTGTGTGTGTGTGTGTGTGTGTGTGTGTGAGTGGTTGTGTGTGTTGGCTCTGGTCTGGCGAGCTGTTCAGGGTGTGCGCCGCTTTTGCTCAGTGTTGGCTGAGATAGGCTTCAGCCTCCCCGTGACTCTAGTAGGATAATAGGAAGCAAATGAGTGAGTGAACATTTTCAGTAAGGACTATGGCAGAAAAGGCTAAATAATAACAAACATTAGCAATGAACTCTCCTCATCATCATTCCAAAATAACAGCGATGATTAACACCACAGATTTCAGGGCAAGTGATATTTCAGCCTAGTGTAAATCGAATTTGTTTTTTTAGATTTTTTAACTTTAGCAAAGGCGGCGGCGGGTAAAGAGGTTAGCATGTCCGCCTCACAGCAAGAAGGCCTGGGTTCAATCCCTGGGCTCAGGTGTTTCTGTGTGGAGTTTGCATGTTCTCCCCTTGTTTGTTTGGGTTTCCTTCAGGTACTCTGGTTTCCTCCCACAGTCTAAAAACAGGCACTGTAGGTTAATTGACTTTTCCAAATTGCCCCTAGGTATGAGTGTGATTGGTTGTATGTGTGTAGGATTAAGCAGCTTAGAAAATGAATTAGTGAATTTTAGCAAAGCGTCAATAAAAGCTGTCGCAAGTTGTTTCTTCTGAACTGCTAATAAAACCGTAAGGTGGCGAAGCTGTCAAAAACGCACCGCACATATTTGTGTTTCTGGCATTTACATTTACCAGACTTGCTAATTAACAAAGTTAGATTAGCGGGCTAATTAATCACAAATTATAGCCAGGCCTTCCCTCCCTCTATCTCCTCTGCCCTTAATGCTTCCCCGTCTCTGCTACATGTGAAGGATTTTCTGATATCCATCAGAAAAGTCAGACGATAATGTTTCAATTAGCATAAGGTCATTAGGTTCATTAAAAATAAAACTGACTGTTGTTGTGTCATGTTACCAGATCTTAAACTGTGCTCAGTGTCACGCAACAATACATCAGGAAGCTGCGTATCAGTTGAAGTTTACCTGCTGCTCAAGCACAGTGACAAATTTGCATATAGACTTTAGTTTCTTTAACACTCTTTGTTACACCTTTGAGTAGAAATACATTTATTCTTTTTACTTTAGTATGATATAATTATAGGCACTTATTTGTTTGTTTATTTATTTATTTATTTTTACTAGTGTACTGTACATTCTTTGTTATCAGTATAATATTATATGCCAGTACATATAGTCATCAGTATGAATATCCATCGGTATGTTGGTCCATATGTAAGCATTTCACTTCCGGATATTTCTTTACCAAACTTGGCAGTGTAGTTGTGCCTGTTTATATTTTCGGACATGTGTTTGGGGGTGGGATGACGGGGGGCATTGGGGTGTAATGTACTCCCCTGATGACTCTTATTCTAACTTAATCAAAATGTTTTGGCTCTTACTGTCATTAAAAAGAGGCTGTAAAAAGCAACATTCTGGTACCTCATCAAAATCAGATCATAAAGAGCCATATGGATTTTCTATGTATTATTTCAGGGATCTTTTGTTTTTCATTGTATTTACTGGTAAAAATAAAAGTGTGATGATAATTAAGAGTTATTTTTACTGGAGCATTCAATACTACATTAAGTCTACATGCCATTAATCAATTCTGATATCATCTGTAGGAGTAAATATTAAACGATAATTATACTTAATATTTTGCTTGATTAATGTTGATAAGATGACCACTTCAACCTCAAGGTGAAGATCAATTAAGGTCAAATGTGCATGAATAATCAGTGGTCTGGAACTTGTAATTACATAAAGCAAACCAGAAATACATGGAGTTCTGTAAGTAATTTTGGTACATGTTTTAAAGGCATTAATAACTTTAAGAAATACAATTAACTCACAGAAATTATTGGGGACGATGCATGCTGGATTACTGTGCATATCAGAAAGTCCTGGCTCGGGAGACGTGTTTCCCAGGCACAAATCAGCCTAAAACTCCAGAAGAATGTTGTCCAGACATTAATAAACCTGCCCAGATACAAATCTTTGTTACCTAATATTAAAAAAACCAAAAACAATTTTGGAACTTTGTATCTTTGCCAAATATTTCACAGGGTAAAAAGTGCTTAATGTGAGTCCCAGATGTGAGAACTTAATTATTTAAAAATAATGCCAACTTGGTCAAGCTTCATCCTGAGAAAAAACTAACTTTCCTACTTTTAGAAAAACACATATGAAAAAGTGATGATGTCATCCATGAGGGCAGAGTTGAGTTGAATATTAAGTGCTTAGTAATAATCCAAATTAATGCAATGATAAATATTAATTGTTGGTAAAAAATTAGTGTGGCATTTACGTTGGGGTACAGCTCATTTGTACTGGGACACATGACCCAGAAAAAGGGGTCTGGCGACACCGATGCACTAGAGACTTGCATTATATATATATGTACACAGCTGTAATTTTATCTCATACGTATATCTTAATTAATTCAATATATATTTTCTTATTGTCCTTTTCTTAACTGATCTAAATCCTTTAAAGTTTTGCTTCTAAAATTTTAGTTATTGTTTTTTTGTTCTTGTTGCTTTGAGAGTTAATTTTTTACATTTGGACAGTCGAACTAAGCATTTCACTCCATATTGTACTGTGTATAATTTGTATGTGACAATAAACTTGAATTTAGAATTTTTAATTTTTTTTTTGAGACTTCTATCATAAAAGTTGTACTTACAAAAAACACAATACCAACAATTAATATATGCTATTGAATCTGATTGGTGTACTATCTCTACATAGAATATACTGATTAAAAAATATCATTTCAATTGAATAATGCTTAAATCAATACAAAGGACTCCTGTGATTTGTAATGGTCAAGCAGGTGTTGTTGCTTTAAAATGAACAAATAAACCATAGGAATCTTGATTTAGTTTGGTTTTCTTGTGTTATTTATTTGTTTGTTTATTTGTTTGTTTGTTTGTTTGTTTGTTTGTAGTGTATTATAAAACACCTTTAAGAAGCATGGTTTATTTTTATTTTGGTATTTTACTTTGGCTGAACAGTTTTTGTTAGCTACATAGCACTTAGCTCAGGTTGAATGGTAGAGCTCATGTGACCTCATGGTTAAATATGTAAAAATAAACTACAAAAATCTCATTTTAGGTCAGTTTTCTTTATATGTATGTGTATCGCTGTACATGTTTAAAAGAGAGGTAATGAGACACCATAAACAGACTTAAAGAGATATCTGCTCGCACGTGCACTCAGAGTTCACCAACCTCCATCATGATTTTTAAAATGTAGGAAATAAACCATAAAAATCTCACTTTTTGCTTCTGTTCTTATAAAGTATATGCTAAAACAATTATGCACCTCAGGCTCGGTGGATGTTGCTGAATTCAATAGTCAAACATAGACCATTCAGCAACATTCACCTTGCTGTCAGTGCTTAATTGTTAATTGCACATTTATGACTATTATTTTTTTTTCCCTAACTCATTTATTACTAATCTTATTATGGTGAAACATCCACCACACAAGTCCCAAGAGTTGTTACTGTAGAAATGATAATATAGCTTATTAGACAGCGTGCATTAATTTGAACCTATTATTTAAACTACTGCAAGAGCAGCTGTCAGATCTGCTGCTGTAGAAAATGAATAAACACCTTCAAATATCAAGAATTTAGTCGTACTGTGACGGAAGAGAAGATGAAAACAGCAATTTGAGCTGGCAAAGAATTACTGATACTGTATATCACCAAAGATACTTGCCAGCTGTAACTGTCAGCAGCTACAAATAATATTCTTACTGCATACAGAAGCAGATTAACTAACTGTGTATCAAATAGCATCATACTGCACAAAGAACACTACATTTTTGTGCACACTTCAGCTAACAGTGTCATTGTTTGAAATTCTGACATGTTAGTATCTTAACCACAAGAACAATTTACACATGTTTGTCCAATACACAGAGTGCTTTCGCTGAAAATGTTTGACAACCCTGTTTATTTTATGGGTATGGAAGAGTCACACTCATGCTAAACTTTTCCACAGGCTTTTGGAAACTTTGCACTTTGAGTTTCTGGACTTTTTTGGTCATTTTTTTGCTGGGTGCATTGGATGCATTTAAATTAGCTGAATAATACACTGTGGGGATGTGTGTGTGGGGGCAGGGGTGTTAAGATTTATATATATATATATATATATATATATATATATATATATATATATAT
>JAOUQZ010000035.1:6024657-6044601 GCA_028564935.1 Neosilurus hyrtlii
GGGACAGCAGTGACAACCCAGTGATAGTGGGGCTTGAACCCCCGACCTTGGGATCAGTAATCCAGCACCCTACCACCCGGCCACCATAGCTCCACTTTAATTATATAATACCAAGAATATTACTTCGTATTGTTTTAGTGAGCACACACACACACACACACACACACACACACACACACACACACACACACACGTACACACACATACATATAATTCAATCAGTTTAGTATATGGGGAGGGTGGCATAGTGGCACGTCTACCTCACAGCACAAAGCTCCATGGTTCGGGTCCGGGTTCAGTGACTGGGTTTACGTGTGGAGTTTTGCATGTTTTCTCTGTGCTTGACTGGGATTCCTCCGGGTACAAAACATGGAAGGAAACCAGAGTACCAGGGAGATTAGGTGTAGGTCGTGTGTATGTTGGCTGTGCGATAGACTGTTCAGGGTGTACCCCACCTTCACCCAGTCAGCTGAGATAGGTTCCAGCCTCCCAGGCTTGGTAGGATTAAGCATTTTGGCAAATCAATAAATGAATATTCAACACAGGAAGGTGCAGCATGACTGGTTCACTATTTGGGGATTAAAATACTGTAAATTATGATTGAACTGACACCTAAACTCTAATTGAAGTTTATTAAATCAGATAAGTCGTGTATCTAACAACCTCCAAAAACTCCAAGTACTAAAAGAACAGAAACTGTTACTTATGCATTTTTTTCTAGTAATGGAAACTGCCCAACATTACATCTGCAACATTCCCTGTGAGTTAGAGAGAAACATCTGGGACTGGCATTTAGTTGTGTAGCAGATGGAAATTAATTGGGGAGTATTAACATTTTTGGTAACATTCAGCTAAGAAATCAGAGAAGAAATCAGACATAGCTAAAGTATTAGGAAATTAGTGTACAGAAATGAGCATTTTACCAGACGTCCTCTAACCCCGATCGTTTTGTCAATTTGATCCTGTTTGTTGTACATTATTCCCCGCTTGAGTGGCCAAAGATCCTCTTTAGGCTATACAATTAAATGTGCATCTGGTTTTTACGAGCTGACTCAGCTCCATATTTAGCCAATGCTAAAGGCAGAAATGCATCTTGAACGTGACCGTGTGATGGGAAGGTGACTCAAAGGTCAGCATTTAAAAATGACAATCAAACCTCTTATTAGTGGCATTGCTATAAGACACTTATAGGATTTTATGGTTTCGATTTGAGGCAATGAACAGAAGTATATTAGAGCAACTGGGGAATTTTAGGATATCCTTTGACGACCCTAAGCCGTGGCCTTGTAATTGCAAAGATACCCACTTGTCTTCTGGTCATGTATAATTATAATTGAGCTCATTTCCTTTTACTATCAAAATCCTACTTTAATTGGAATGATAATTTGCTATCTGACCAACCACATGAATATACGAACATATATTCAATCCAATACAGTAATCACAGTAATTGCATTTCTTTTTTCTAAAATCAATCCAAATGATATTTGCACTGACTTCTTGACTTCTCCTTTTTTTTCATAATTCTAAATGCGCTGGCACACAGAATGGGTTACAATTGAATAATTGACTGGCATTTGTCACAGTCACTCTCGCTGTTCTTTCAGTACCTGTTTTCAAATAGGTACGCCGCTGGTCCTTGACATTTGGGAAAAGTGATATAAAAATAACCAAGCATGCATTTTGACACCATAATACCTGTATTGTGTTGATGACAATAGCTGTGAAACATATTACACCTATTTCGTAGGCTTTGTTTTACTTGGATCTGAACTCCTGACCTGAAACCTCATTCCGCTGTCACTTACCTGGACGTTTTATGCTTGAAATGTACAGTATTGTGTATTCCTCATCAGCAAAGCTTTTATCAGGCTTTCCTGATGCATGACACTCTGGCATGATGCAACACAAGGATAGAGTTTACAGGCTCTATAGTTCCATCTCAGGATATTGTTATTATCTTAAAGAATTACTGTGATGTTTTTCACTTTCAGGAATTCAATCATATTCACTCTCTTGGAACTGCTTTCTCAGAAACACTGGGACTGAAATATATGTTACCACAGAAAGATTTGTCAAGTGAGCATTCACTGATTATGTGAACTTTATGTACTGGAGCGCTTCTGTAGATTTGTGACCAGAGTTGATATTCTCCGATGAGTACAAATCAAAGTAGCTTTAAATGCCGATATGTCTGACTTTGAGTTCCTGCCAACCTGCTTGAGATTTAGCCAAATGCCAATATGTGAATTCGGGTAGTGGTGGCCTGTCAAAGAACGAACGTGGAGCTGTAAGTGTGTCAGTCCTGTGCTTCACTTTCCTTCACTGCAGTGGAGATTAATGGCACATGTTTGGTCTCATCAATCACACGGAGGCATCTGCTTCACGACTGATCTCGGCAGTCATCTCCATGCCCATTCCCATCTCTCCTCCTGTGCCGGATTTTATTCTGCTGATGACCTTCATCCTAATCATAGTGGAGCTGCACTAATGTGCCAGACGGTCTGCGGCTAATGCCAATTACAGTCTCCATGCAATAGAAGAATGGAGCCATGACACATTAAAACAGATGCTTACTTCTAATATTA
Source organism: Neosilurus hyrtlii (assembly GCA_028564935.1). NCBI lineage: Eukaryota > Metazoa > Chordata > Actinopteri > Siluriformes > Plotosidae > Neosilurus > Neosilurus hyrtlii. Next base: position 6,027,246 of record JAOUQZ010000035.1, read on the forward strand.
AGGTTTAGCGGGTGCGGTCGCTTCTAAACTACTTTACCCCTCATGAAGGACATTAATTGTTCCAAAGTGATGTCAGGTTCACAAATTACATTATAAGAACACTCAGGAAGCATTCAACAGGTTCTGAGACTAAGATAAAATGGACTAAAAATAATTTTCCAGCAATCTTCAAAAACGTTCATTCATTCAATGAACCACTTAATCCTACTAGAGTCACAGGAAGGCTGAAGCCAATCTCAGCCGACTCTGAGCGAAGGGGTTGTGCACCTTGAACAGCTGGCCAGTCCATCGCAGGGTCAATACACACCCAAGTATTGAACTTGGGTGTGTATCGAACAACTATTCAAACTCACAGTCACACATAGGGGCAATTTGGAACAGCCAATTGGCCTAAAGAGCATGACTTTGGACGGTGGGGGAAAATCAGAGTACCCAGAGGAAACCCATGCATGTATGATGACAACATGCAAACATCACACAGAAACACCCTGGAAAAGCCTGAAACTTGAATTAAGGCCCTCCTGCTGTGAGGTGGACATGCTGACCACTAGGCCACTGTGCTGCAATGTTCTTAAAAAAAAGAAAAGAAAGAAAGAAAGAATCACTGTAATATCATTTGTTTTACAATGAGCCTGATTTGTACTGCTGGATACAAAAGGCTTTGTTCAGAAATCGTTCACACGGACATTTCTTTACACAAGAAATCTGGTACTCATGAAAATCAAACCAGGGGATTCCCGAATGTAAACCTCAACTGATCAGCTTTACTTGGATTAATTGTCCCGATTTATGTAAAGACGGATTACTCTGTCAAATTCAAATTACTTTTTTATTTCAACTGTATGATTTGACCCAGCAATCCAAAGAAGCAGAAGGAATCCATAACGGAAGATTAATATGTTAAGCCATTCAACAAGGACAAAAGGAATGGTGCAACCCCCCCCACCCCCCATAGATAGATAGATAGATAGATAGATAGATAGATAGATAGATAGATAGATAGATAGATAGATAGATAGATAAGGAAGTGTGTCTGCAGTGGTTGATGTGCTGAAGTTGTTGAGTTGCATTAGTGGAATTTTGTGTATGTCACCTATAGGAGACACTTTTTCACCCTTTGGTTGTCATTTTATCTTTTTAAGCTTTCTGTGAGTGTTGCCTTTAGAGATTTTTGGATATCACTCATTGTAGATCAGCTGTATTAGGAATGTGTTGGTAAGTTAAGGCTGATTTGAATTAATAAATATACTTATGAAAGAAAATCATTCCTTCATTCATTTTTCAAATTGCTTCCTATCCTACTAGGGTCACGGGAAGGCTGGAGCCTATCTCAGCCATCTCCGGACAAAGGCAGAGTACACTCATAACAGTTCGCCAGTCCACCGCAGGGCCAACACACACCCAAGCATTCACCCTCACACCTGGAAGAAATTTGGAAAAGCCAATTAGCATGCAAGCGTGGAGAAAACATGCAAACTCAAAGAAATGTCCTTACCAAGCCTGGGACATGAACCCAGGACTGTCTTGCAGTGAGGCTGACGTGCGGACCACTATGCCACCACGCTGCCCATAAGAAAAACTTTGGTGTAAATATGGTGGAATATACTACATGAAAACAAAAGTAAACTACACTCCATAATAACAGCACAAGATAAAAATAAATAAATAACGTGGGATTTTACATTTTAAATGAGGACAATAATAATGCCACTTTTTCAAAGTGACCGTGACAAACCGTGAGTGTTTGTCATTTTGATTCAAGGATTAGCCACTCAGGATAATGGACTTTTTGTTCTGTGATAGCAGACTAATCAGATTGTGCTGTTCCTGTGTAGTATGTGCTAATATCTAATGATTAAATATTTATTTGAAAGAGAAAAATGTACATAGAATAGAGTTAGAGGGCACCTTCTGTTCGTCAGATAAATTACTAATGAAATCATGTAATCTACATTAAATTTGTTTATTCTACATCTAGCATGACCTCACCTGAGACCTTGGAGAAAGCTGTCAACACCTCTGATGGGTAAACCAGGGCAAAGTTTGTCAATGCATACCTGAACAAGTTATTGCTAGCTCTGACTTCGGTCCTACAGCTATAGAGATGTATCAGGTGTGCTAAATGAGATAGAATGCTAAACTCTGTAGTCTGTAAAGGAATATGCCATTCCAGGCTTTAGATGATTATTATGAGTACCTAAAGTTGTATGAAATCAGTAGTATACACCATCAGGATCATCAGCTCAAGACAAAAATGTGATGGTCTGGCAAGCTGTTCAGGGTGTAACCCTGCCTTTGCCCAATGTCAGCTGAGATAGGTACCTCCGCAACCCTAGTAGTATTAAGCGGTTTGGTAATTGAGTAAGTGAGTGGGGATCCAGAATTTGATTGGATTATCTTCAAAATCTAAAGGTGTCTTGTCCAAAGTCTGGTAGAATGCTCTGGTAGAAATTTCATGTAAAGCCCCACATACATTTTTTGTGTAAAGAAAAAAAACAAAAAAAACGAAAAAAAAAAAAACCCAGAGATAATTAAGCAAACAATAAATCAACCATTGCCAAACAAACATAACCTTCTTGATGGAGGTCATTATGAAAATATTGCAGTATCTATATATATATATATATATATATATATATACATGCATACATAAATACATACATACATATATATACACACACACACACTGTATTGGAGATCATGTGACTAAACAAGTCAAGTCTTGGCATTTGATATTTAGTCAGACTGACTTTTAGATGGGGTCAGTAGGTATCAAAGCTGAAACCTATTAGTGTAGATGAGGTCAAAGAGAGTACTAATAATGTGATAGCCAGATAAGAGACATCACAGGACATGGCGATGATATGATGATTTGATACACACACATTTAAGTCGATTATAGTCCAACGTTTAAATCTGAACTTAACTGGCTAGGCTTGCCATGTAATAAAAAGACATTTTATACTATAAAGTACTTTTGTTTACATTCATTCTTATAAAAATTCCAATGCCGCTTTATAGTCCTCAATATGGTGAGTGATGAGTCATTAATCGGTGTTGCAGTGAACTGAGAGTACATGCATATTTAATAAATCACTTTGAGATTCTACACAACAGCCTGCTTTAATTTGCTTAACGTATTCACGCCCCAAGACTCAATTGCATGAAACAAATGACTATAGACAGAACTCGTATCACGTTCCTGCTGAAAATAGTGTGAAAATATATGACAGAAGGATTTCGTTTTCATCAATTGCTACAAATCTCGCACAAGTCCTGAGCCTTCAGACAAGACTCAGATGTGAGGAAGGGTAAAGGTCTATAGACATTTCTTTCTAGCATATCTACTTTGGATTGTGGAAACTAGCTTAGCAACTTGCCAATGTGCCCCCCCCAAAAAAAAATAAAACACACACACACAAAATAAAAGTCACTTTGCTTTGCAAGAAACGAACACTGACCACCAGTGATATTACAAAAACAACTCAATATGAATTGTACACTTCACAGCCTGTGGAGCTGAAGTACTACTCAAAATATGCAGCACTGACAATTTAGCTTTAGCCACTAGGGAAGAAGCGTAGGAGTGCTCAGCTGCACCGATGCAAGACTTGTGATAATTGCTTGCAAACCTTATTTATTATTAATGAAAACAAGCGAACAGGAAGTGTAACTGCAAAGCAATTCATTCAGAGACCATCATAATACCATCAGAAGATTATGGTAGAAAGTTCTTATTCCAGAGTGCATGCTGGGCAAAATCATCATACACCCCAGTCCTCTGAGCATCACATCAACATCAACCAAGGGCTGCTATACCCCCTTAGGGTACATCCATTGCTTAGCACTGCAGAAACGTGCCACACAGCTGAGGTTTACACTCAAAACTCTGCATTATCATTGAGAAGGACAGCAGGGTCTCCCAATCAGGACATCAGCAGGGTAATGCGGCAGATTTGAGCGTTTTGGCATTATCCTCCGACACGTCCAACACTCTGATAGAGAAAAGGCGATACCGGTGGCCTTGATGGAAAGCTTATCTCTGACTAAAATCTCAGTCTGGCTGCAGACTAGGACATACTGAGAACAACATTTGCAGGACACAACACACAAACACACACCCACACACACACACACACACACACACACACACAGTTAGCCACGATCCAACAACCTTTGCCTTTGATATTTGCTCACAAAGTGAATTTAGAAGCCATTGATTTTTTTTTTTTCTCCCACTGATCCTATGATTTAACTGTCTCAACCTTAAGCTCATGAGGCTTAAAATCCTCGCTCCGACCACATCAAACACACAAACACGCATACATTCATACATGCACACGCACAAGCTCTGACACTATCTATGGCATAATCTGTAGTGAGTATAGTTAGTTCTGTCACATGCATTGAAGCATGTCTTGATGCATTTCATGTTGCCTTCCTGCAACGGATGAATGAATCCTCTCAGGGCCTAAGCTGCCGCTCATATTAGCTGTCAAGCTAATAAACGAATAAGACGAATAAAACTGTTCCTAAGCCTAGGGACTTCATTAATTATGTATAACCTATTTGATGTTATGCAGATTGAAAAGAAAACATTCTGAAATCTTAATATCTGAATTCCCTTCTTGCATTAATAAAGTTATGAATGAGGACTGGCTTTTTATTTATTTATTTATTTATTTGCATCCTATATTAACATGAAGTTTGGTGTGCAGTACTATTGGGGCATTTGGCTTATAAATGCCTCTCTCGTGACCTTTTATAAAGGATTCCGTAATCACCCACTCACTCATTTGTCAGACTCCTTAATCCTACTAGGGCACGACAGTAGGCTGGAGGCTGTCTCAGCTGATACTGGGAAAAGACAGGGTACACCCTGAACAGCTCGCCAGGGTCAATACACACACAGCCATTCACACAACAATATGGAACAGCCAATTAGCCTAATCTGCATGTTTTTGGACTGTGGGAAGAAACCAGAGTACCCAGAGGAAACCCACACAGGCACAGGAAGTACATGCAAATTCCACACAAAGAAGGCCGAGTCGAGTCTGCGAGTCTTGAACCCAAAACCTTCTTGCTCTGAGGCGGACGTGCTAATCACTACGCCACCATGCCACAGGATTAATTTAATTCTATATTCATAGTCATTCAAGTCCTGACACCGCTACCCCAGCAGAGGTGCCCTACCTCTGAGTACTAACAACTTCCTGTTTACATATTATATAAAGCTAGTTTAAACTGTCATGCATGGGATCCTTGCTTAAACACCTTCCTTGCTCCTGCACTTCCAGTTTATTTATTACCCCTGCAGTAGCGGTCATTTACATTCAGTGTCTGCAAGAGCTTCCCAAAGGGAACATCAATTCCTGCCATTAGACATATAAGGATATTTGCAAAGCTACAGGCTTCAATCTGTATGATTCATCATTATATACCACTACAAGGATAAGAAAATACCTACTTTATATCTTTATATCTAATGTCAAAAATAACTACATTATATCTTGTGATTATTAATATTGTGCCCTTGTCTTGTGTTGCAGTTCTTCAGATTTATCATAATATGTTTGCTATTAAGCCTCATTCACACAGGAAGTGACCCTGTTAGGTCAAAGATAGAGCGCGAAGAGAGGCAGTCAGAAGCTAAATTTTCTCACATAACACAAATTGGGTGGCACGGAGTTCAATTGAGTTGCACTGTCATGTGACAGGAGTCGAGCGATTACAAATCAGAGCTTAAAGATACTGTACATTGACAGATGCTTCCAAACACTGAGTTTCACATAATGTTTTTGTGTGGAAACCATAAACACGAGTTTAAATGTCCCGCTCACATCATCACGGAAGAGCAGCTTATAATAACCCTGTGCAAACATCCTGTGTTTTATGACTGCACACAGAAATTTTACAAACAACCTGATACATGAAGCCTAGGTCTAAGTTTCTGAAACGGTCGGCATTTCCTGTGAGTTTATATTTATATACGTTTATATACGTTGGGTAGTAACTCAAGCACATGGTCTTTCTAAAGTCTTTTCCTACTAGATTGTGTTAACAGATAAATTCTAACCAAAATAAATAAATGTATTTTTTCAGTAGATAAAAACTGTGTACAGTTCAGAATAATGTACTGCTGAAAGTGCACTCTACCTAAATAGAGCTCCTGAACAAGCCTATGATTCCCCCTGTGATGATAGCGGGCTTCTGTCTTTGGTTGAACTCAGCTGGAGCCTTGATGTCATGGTGCTCTTTCTCAAGTAGAGAGTGGAGATGGCGAGGAGAGCTAATTGTTGGGTATATAGATATAAACACAAGACCGGCGCTACTCAGTATATCGCAGCTATTCGGAACGTGTTGTAGTTGGCGCCGTCTCACCAGAGACTGGTTACACTTGACAACTAGGCTTTATACATGTAAACAAGCTGCAGGATTGAGACACGTTGTTTCTGTTTGCACTTTATTTCGAGTCATATTTTTGTAGGTGCTGGTAAAACACCATGATACAGTAAAATGAATCAAATATTTGGACTTTTGATTTTTTTTCTGGAAAAGAGAATAAATAATAAAAAAATTCAATCATTCTGTAGATACAATACTTACAAGTGAAATGTTATTTCTTGCACGTTAGAGATACTATTTCGCTTGTTGGAGCAAGTTCAACAACATTCAACTCCCATCAAACTGGAATGGTGGATTTTAGTCCTTGGCAATATGGCGGCCACCAAAGGCACATCATTTGAGGGCCTTCTGTGGTCTTGTGTTTATGTCTATGGTTGGGAATATCAGGAGAGATCTCATTAGAGAAAATTATCACTGGATAGCTTTTCATTTCAGGATTGCAAATGTCTTTAATTGAAGGAGAAATTGTCACTTATTCCAAAGATATTGCATTTTATGTATTCTGAGAAAAGTACCAATTGGGACCCATGAATCCAGGAGATCTGTAACCACTGAACCAAAACTTTACATGTTGTATATCCCAGCCCCCATCTTATTCTGCAGTTTGAAGACCCAGATTAGTTGATGTTAACAGTCATTGGTTGATTTGAGTATCTGATAGGGAGTTCAAATGATTTGCAAACGGTCTATAAATGACCAAAAATATGATGCGTACCGAACCAGTGAGACCGGGAAAGTCACAGATTTTCCATGGAATTTGGGTCCAGAAAGTCCACAGGGCTCCTAGCTCCCAGCATTTGATATACCTATAACTTCCCGGTTCATGATGCACAAGAGTCTCTGTTCTATACTTACAGTGTGATAATAATAACGATAATGACAATCTATATATGATGATAATATGAGCTAAAATAAACCCAAACAATATAAGATAATGATAATAAAAGCTCTCACAGACCTGCTGTAGGGAAGTGCGATGCTGCTCACAGTTTCACTTGGAAAGATTTTGAAGCTGGAAACATGCGAGGGAGTTACCTAGGCAACAAGTGCTGAGAGATGAAGCAATTCGCCTCTCTCACCAGGCGATGTTGTGTGTCACTCGTTGCTTCCTGTGTCAACTGTGTTTATTGTGTGTATGATTTTGTAATTAAATATCCTGCACATTGCTTTTCATGCTTCTTGAGATTAGCAAGTCAGTGTATTATCTTTTTTATCTCTACCAAGGAATTTATGTTTTTGTCTGTGTTGGTTTGTTTGTTTGTTTGAACACGAAGCTATGAAGGGATTTTGATGAATTTTTTTGGAGGGACGGAGTTTGGCCCAAGTAGCACTCCATTATATTTTGGTGTTGGTCTGGATCATGATCTGTATCTGGGGAGTTTTTTACATTTTATTTACCATTGCTGGATAGGGGTGTAGGGGGTAGCACATCCTTCTCACAGCAAGAATGTCCTGGGATCGAGTCACAGACCCCGCGAGGGCATTTCTCTGTGAAATTAGCATTTTCTCCCTGTGCTTGTGTGGGTTTCCTCCAGGTACTAGGCTTCCTTCCACAGTCCGAAGACCTGCAGATCAGGCTAATTGGCTGTTCCAAATTACCTCTAGGTGTGTGTGTGTGTGTTTGTGTGTTGGCCCTGTGAAGGTCTGGTGAGCTGTTCAGGGTGTACCACGCCTTTGCCCAGAGTCGGCTAAAACCTTAATGAGATTAAGCGGTTCAGCAAATGAGTGATTGAGCAAGTGAATTGCATTTCGTTGTGCCCTATGACCCAATGCTGTTCGGTTGTGCTGTCCACTTGAGCTGAGCTTCTAGCTCTGTTAGTGCTATACATATATGGAAGATAGATTACGCTTTAAAAAGCTTGCTGCAGAGTAAGAAGAACTCTTGCATTTCTCATAGCCCTCTCTACTGACAGCGATTTGTCCAGCTTTGACTGAAGGTAATGTATGCTCTGAGCAGTGGACTGCCAGGTGGTAGATGAAAGACGCACGGCAAAAAGAAAGAAAACAACTAAAGAGCAACCGTGACCTCACTGGAACAAACAGACGCAAAGGTATTTAACTACAAAGAGCTTGAAGGATCCCCCTCCAAAAAAAATAAAAAAACAAAACTGCTGCATGAATTACTGTGCTTATGTATATAAGATATTGAAATTCAAATGCATGCGAGTAGAAATACACAGTGAGATCACTCTCCATTCGAGCAGTGCGGAGCTGCAAAGCACTTAAGCGCTCAGCACGTAGCAAAGCTTCAGGGACTGGCATGGATATGATGAGCTGCCTCCGTGTGTCTGCCATGAATATGGAAGCACTAGAAACTGCAATGTGCAGGTACTTAACTAAGAGACAGAGTGGGGAAATAGAAATTTGCAGAAAAAAAACCTGCTCTCTCTCTCTCTCTCTCTCTCTCTCTCTATTTTGAGGGGGACAGTGTGCAACACTGACACATATTTTCCAAGCAGAGAGCAAAAATTTGTGAGCAAATGTGTGAGGGAAAATTGTTCAAATTATGTAACGCTCTCTCTACCAATTTCTCTCTCTCTCTCTCTCTCTCTCTCTCTCTCTCTCCAACACCATTTTGTCTAACACTCTTTCTTACACACACACAGAGAGAGGGGGAGAGAAAGAGAGAGAGAGAGAGAAGGCTCCAGACCATACTTCGAAAGAAGCTAAAAACAAGTGTACCTTATCAGATATTTCAGCTCAGGTTACCATGGCAACAGTAGCATTTATCGCAAATATTTGTGTACCCTCTCAGCTGATGCACTCCACAGGCCAGACAGAGAGAAAGAATAAAAAGCGACTTTAACTTTATCATTGCCCCTGGGAAGAGAATAGAGGGGAGATTGATCAGCTCCCTCCATTACTGAAAGCCAGGTTGAGTAAGAAAGAGAGAGATGACGGGCTTAAATAATTTCATAGGCTTCTTTCAATTTGCAATCCAGGAGAAACATTTTATTGCCTGGATTGTGGGAATGTGATTTTGATTTTTTTTTTTCCAAGGACATTCAGATTTTTTTTTCTTTATTAAAAGGCTGCAGCGGGTAACAGTTTTGAACAGCCATAATTCATGCAGAAAATGTATATGTCCTTTTAAATGCATATGAACCAAAGATAGTGGCTGTGCAGTTTGTTTACAGTTGAGTGTATAAAACTGTAAAATTAAAAATACTTGGAGTTTGTTAGGCTTGTGACAGATTAAAAAAATAATAAATAAAGTAAATTATTCTATATAATAGTCAAAATAGGGGCAGTGGTGGCCTGGTGGAAAGGTGCTGGATTACTGATCCCAAGGTCGGGGGTTCAAGCCCCACTATTGACGGGTTCTTACTGCTGTCCCCCCAGTGCAGCTTGTCGTTAAGAGTAGGCTGCATAGCCGTCAGCGTGTTTCTGCCCTGCGATGGCCTGGCGAACTGACCGGGGTGTACTCTGCCCTCGCCCAGAGTCGGCTGAGATGGGCGCCAGCCTCCCCGCGACCCTAATCAGGATTAAGCGGTTCAGAAAATGGCATGACATGCCAGTCAAAATAAGTAAATAATTCTAAACATTTGAAGTGTGGCTGGTGGCATAGTGGTTAGGGTGCTGAGCTCATGATTGTGGGCTTGTGGGTTCAAATCCCCATTAGATCCCACTGTGCTAAGACCCCTGGGCAAGGTCTTAAATACAAGAGTGCCTCTGTCCACCCACCAGTATAAATGGGTACCACAGTAAAAATACTGGGGAGGTAACTTGCAATGGACTAGCATCCCATCCAGGAAGAGTTAGTCTCCTAGATGTGTCACACTACGGAAAGAGCCTGATGAACCAGTAGGCTTAAGTAAGCACTGGGGCAACATGCAAACCCAAGACAGAAACAACCTTGCTGGGTATGAGGCTTGAAGTGTGAGGTGGAAGTTTGAACCTCTGTACCACCATGTACCACTTTTCATGCTTCATTCTCCATTTTTAAAGCATGATGATGGCACCACCTGCTCCAAGTGACCATATCAGATTGTACCTGCTTTATTTCATGAATTAAATACTCAGAATCCCCAGATATTAGACCAATCAAATCGTGCCATTCCCATGTAGTATATACTAATAACTTATATGTGCTCCTGAAATTGCCTCTCAGCCATTATGTAACGTATTCTCTGAGCAGGATCTGAGTGATTTTTTTTTTTTTGCCCCATATTCTAACATCCATCTGTCTAATATCTATATCACTTGTCCATCAGGAATGAAGGGGAAGTTGGAGGCAATCCCAGCTGACTTCAGGTGAGAGGCGGGGTACACTCTGTACTGGTTGTCAATATACTGCAGGGCGAACACGGACACAAACAAGCCTTCACACTGTCATTCACATATATAAGAGGTTTAAAGTAAGCACTAACCATGTATGAGATGGCACTGAGAGTGGTAATGGCACTGAGAGTGGTAATAGCTGCAGGGTGGCACTGAGAGTGGTAATAGCTTAAAGATTAAAGTACAGGTGAGTGTGTGAGAAAGCTAACCAGATTAAATGCCATTATTATCTTTATATGGAGATGAAATCCCACTGCAGCTGATTGTTTCAGTGACAAAAACAACAATTACTGTAAACTACGGCACATGTCTGTTCCTAAAACGAGTTCATAATTATTCATTCAAAATTTATGAATCCTCATAGAAGCACAAAGTGAGAAATTAACAATCAACAACAGCTCACTGGATCAATTATCTGGTCCTTTACACAAGAATGTGAGACAACAGCTTTTATATCCCAGTTGGTTTAAACTTTATGCCTGAAGTGACTCACCCTGCTGTGCATCATTACCTTGTTGAGGGTGATTATAGCAGAAAAATGGAGAAAGTGTATCTTAGTTTGGATACTTTCTTAGAGAGGTGTGAAATATTTGCTCCTGTAGTGTATTGTACAGGTAAAGCAAGTCAAATTCTAAAAAACACTCTCAGCATAGTTTGTTAAAAGGAATGGCTAACTACATGTAGACACTGTATGTGTCACAGCTTGGTACATCCGATGTATACTTGAGTTTCTGTCTAAAGCCCTGTTGCAAACAACTTGCGATTTTATCTATCTATCTATCTATCTATTATGTTTTTATCTATATGTATGTACAAATTTAGCAGGGACACTGTACAGTTTAAAGTTCCAATTCACTTTTGAAGGTGCCAATTCACTATTGACAATCCTACGTTTTATTTTCCATGATCAGTTCATTTTGGCTGAATACAAATGGTTTCCCAGCGTTACCACCCCAGCTCATTGGCTTAGTATCTCTTATTCACCTGTTTAATAATATCAATAACTCGACTGCATGAATTAAGGAACGATTTTGCGCGATAACTTGGCAGTGCAACACAGAGTCGTAGAAGGTGGGAAAAGTCCAAGGTCAAGCGTTCTGCACTCTCGCTCGCCTCAAGATGGTAATGAACACAAGTATTATGGTGCCTGGTGCAGGGGTCATTGACACTCACATACAGGAGTAAGCAAAGGGTTTTAGAAAGACATCATGACCGATTCCATTTTATTTCCAAGGGATAACACTGTAGTTCATGTTTCTTTAATATGCCTAGGAAGTGAATAGCTTCCTTTAAAATCAACCCACTAGATGCATGAATTGTGGTTCTTCCCTATACTTCTGAATGCTTTTTCTGCCATCTGGAAATTCTACAAACAGAGAAGCCACTTTATTCACTCATAAATATATATTTTTAAATAGTCTATAAGATGTACACTATTGAAATATTAAAATATTATTATTATTATTATTATTATTATTATTATTATTATTATTATTATTATTATTATTATTTTCACAACCTGAATATAAATAAAGGTAAGTGGTATATCAGAACCACCTTGGAAGAAAAGGGCAAGATGGTAGGCTTCAAATCATGGAATGTACAGAACAGTTCCAGCAAAGCAACCAATAAGTGTAACACATATGTGGTAACTTATGCAACAGTGTTTGGAAGACCATCTCATGCACTCCCTCACTCTTTTTCCACACCACTTAATCCTATTAGAGTTGCAGGAAGGCTGGCTCGTATCTCAGCTGAAACTGGGCGAAGGTGGGGCATACTGTGAACAGCCTGCAAGGCAATCGCAGGGCCAACACACAAACATTCTCCATTCACATTCACACATAGGGGAAATTTGGAACAGCCAATTAGCCTCATGTGTAGGTCTTTGGATTGAGGGAGATAAGTGGGGTGCCCCAAGGAAACCCATGCAAGCACGGGGAGAACATGCAAATTCCACATAGAAACGCCCACGCCGAGCCCAGGCCTTGATCCCAGTTTTGGGAAGAACATCCAAAACAATATTTAATTTTCAGCATTGAAAGAAAGCCATGAGTGTGTTTAGCTGTAATATTTGCAAAAAAAAATAAAACATTCTAGGAGCAAATTAAAATTGAAATAAATTGTGTTTACATATTAACTTTGTTCTTAACTTAAATTGTATTCTATGCTATGAAAAAAAATTAACGTAGGAAAATGGGAGTATTCTAAAACTTTTGATGGGTAGTGTACATTATTGTGGATCAAAGTGAGAATGAAGTAACATTTTAATACCAGAGAGATAGATGGACAGATACCTAAAAATAAAATAAAAAATCACAATGCTTTCAATCTTAGATGTTTCTGATGACATGTATTTATTATAGCGGAGCTTGTGTCACGCAAGCAGAGTCCCATAGATAAGGAAAAAAGAATCTAACCATCGAGTTGCTTTTGGAACTTCAAGAAAAACCTATAATGTCCATTCGTCCCTCCTGCATACAGGTACTCATGGGAAGCCTGTGGTGATATTTCTCATGCCAATATATAACCGTCGTATGGGAATGAATGTCTGCGTGATGGTAAATTTCATGACATACAATAAAGTACACTTTTTAATACAATAAAATACGCCTTTTTAACAATGTAAACAGAATTTTAGGTTCCATATGCAGTAGGTGTCTAAGTTTTTTAGCTCTAAAATAAACTATTACTGCCAGGCAACTCATTAACCTTTTGAATACAAAGGCTTTTAACCCAATCACATTGAGGAAGCGATTGACGTTTCCGTCCAGATTAACATGCTTACGGAAGTAAACCTATCCAGCGTAATGGCATTTCACCTACACATTGGTGAAATTGGGTTTCCATTAAAGAAATCTTATCTCAGTAGTGGAGGGGGCAGTCATAATGTAATGGCTACATGACATTACGTCATCTTTGGCGTCATCAAAACGAATTCACATTGAAACCTTTTGCCAGGAGAGGTTAACTTTTTTGGAGCTCTGTGTATTGGCAGTGCTTAAATATTTGTATTAAAGAATATGACATGCAAGTCATTCAGGCTGGGTTACATGTGAAGACTGAAAGGTTGTTAAACTTAATGCTTTTCCAGGTACATATTTAACTATAGACTTAAGACTGCATTTTGGATTGATGAATATACCCACACTTCCTTCTTACCTTATTAGAAGCATGTGCTTCATTTGTGCTTTACACGCTCATTTTCTATTCATAAATCAGCAGATATTCTGCAGTTAAATTAAGTTATAATTAATTTTTAAATGTTTGTAAATTAATGTCCAAGCAAAATGCATGCATCTGCTTTTTAATATTCTTTTTAACATTCTATATCATCCATTCACAGGGGTGTGAAACCACTTTACCAAGACAACAAGTGCCAAGTATGATGATCAGTGTTTTTTGCTGATGGCGGAGAGGTTCCTGCTAACTGCAGCAGCATTGGTGTCCCTAAAGGCGGGACGTGTAGGTTATTTCCATCCTCCTAAACATGCAGTATCTCATCCTTCTCTCTGGGGTCAGCACAAAGGGCCAATTAAAGCAGAGAAAAACCCACTAAGGTAAACATTCAGGTAAGAAGAAGCATCACCATAATAAAGCCATCTCTTTTTACAAAAGTGACGGAAGAAGACGTTTGACCAACCTTTCCAATCTCAGGACGTATGGCTTTAAAATGATTTGATTCAACTTACGCCTCAGCTCACTTTTCTGACTAGCGTTAATGAGCCGTGTCTGGTAGACGTTGAAGTGAAGTGCACAGTGTTCCTTATTAAGAAAATTAATGGCATGGAGGGGTGTGTGCAGCAACATGAAGGCTTTAGAGCTCAGCAGTTCTTTGGAGTTGGTGTGTGTTTGTGCCTTGGAAGGTCACAGACTCCCAGTTGCAATTCGCTGGTTCCCTTTAAACACCAAAAACAAGAGCAGGAATTACATCTGGGCATATCCAGTCCCACTTGTAATTCTTTGTTGTTTTTTTTCCTGACGAAAGTGGGCATGTTGTGCACTGTCAGGTTTTAGTGGCTGTCTGAGAGCATGTGAGCTCATATGTGAAAAGAAGTCATCATAACTCTCACCATTAAACAAGAGGGTGGAAAAGGGAGATATATCATTGGGGTGTAATCTATATATAGATTTTATTTATTTATTTTTTTTGCAGATGAAGTCATATGACAGTCCACACGTACATGCAGCAGAGCCATATCCAAGCCTTTAACAGTGGCCAATCCTGTCAGAATTCAATCGCAAATATAAATTACCCCCCCCTACACACATTGCCGCCCATTTTCTTGTATTTCCAAAAGGATGTTTGAAGAATGTTTAAGTTTACTTTAAAACTATTCATCTTTAATGTGGTTTTTTTAGCAGTCAACCATCAAATTATACAGGAGACTGTAAATCTAGGGTTTTCCACTGGGCTCCTTTAACAACACATGGCTGTACACAGTACTGGTTCAGTGGAAGGTCTTTTTCATGTGTGAATGGTCTTGGGTTGTAAACATTACCCTGAAACCATTTTTTTTTTGTGGCCTTATTTAAAACCAAGCACCAAACTGATCTTTGACAGAACTCTGGCATCTGGTAAGTTTCTGATTTAATCTATACCTATCTCTTTAGCCAAGTCAGCATTTCAGCGAAGGACTCAAGCGCTTTCACAGAAACATTTACAGAATGGTTTTGCAGCCACTCTGAATTTAATTAATTTTAATAAACATGCTGGAGGCTCCCTCTGGCTTTCTGCAGCATGATGCAGAGGGCATGCCGGTGAACTGAAAACGACATGAACGAGAGGCATCACAAATAACTGCTGGCTTAGCCAGGTGTTGTTTTGCTGCACAATAATTTGTAATGCATCATTATAAACAGAGCGACAGGTCAGTGGCTGGAGGTTGGCATTCACTATGTAGTGACATTGAAAAATTGTCACGCACTGCTTTTTTTCAAAACACACACACACACACACACACACACACACACAGAGGAAGGCATGAACAGCTTGGGGAGCTTTTTGTTTCTCGTTTTGGAAGTCACTCAACAGAGAAAGTACAAACGTAGAGGGTTCTGCCCTTCATCATGTTTGATGTGCATCAAAAAGGCAGAAGTGATGTGTCCCCTTCAAGCATAAAATGAGAGAGCAAAAAGCTGTCCCCGTGTGTAAGGTTAAGTTCAGGTCTTTCATCTGAGGGTCAGGACCATCTGGCCCTGCAACACTGCCCCAGGCTCTCCACATTAAGCATCAGATACACGCAATGTGAAGCAACAAGATGCAACTGTTCCTATTCCCTTAGCTATGGGTGTTTTAATGCCTATTCATAGTGGACTATTTTTAAAAGAGGAGGTGGGGTTATGTAATTACTATCGGATTTTAGTTTCATCCAAATCCACCCTGTCAGTATTTTTTAATGTTCAAGTATACCTTCTATAAAACAGCAAATAACCACAGGACATATACAGTACATGTATCCTGTCCAGCAACATTGGACATAGTATTTAGAAAAAGGTATCGGGTTCAAGTCCTGATAGCAGTCCTAGCAGGTTGCATATTGCCCCCTTGCTTGCGTGGGTTTCCTTTAGGCGCTCAAGTTTGCTTCCACAGTCCGAAGACATGCACATCAGGCTAACTGGTTGTTGATTGTCCCTAGGTGTAAATACGAGTGTGAATGGTTAAGTGTGTGTCTTGGCCCTATAATGGTTTGGCAAGATATTCAGGGTGTACCCCGACTTCGCTCGTGTCCTGAGATGCGCTCCAGCTTCCTCGAGCCCCATATAACGGAGAAAGTGGATCAGAAGGCGTATCCTGTCGTAATGGACATGCAACGTTAAGAAAGATTCCAGTATATCCTGTGTGAAAAGATTTTGTACTTTTTCTTCAGTATGAACCCTTTCCAGGAAGCAAGGTACTGACCAGGTATTTATTATATTTAAACAGCAACATTTAAACAGATAGGTTTTGTCTATAAACTTGTTCAAAATTCTGTCATGTTATGGTCATGTGACCTAATGGTTAAAGAAAACCTGCCAAAGTCCTGAACAAGTGTATAACAAAAGGTCCAAACAACCAATCTCTCACTTATTTGCCAAAGCACTAAGTCATACTAGGGTCACACGAAGGCTGATGCCTTTCACAACACTGGGTGTTGTGAAACTGAACAGCTTGCCAGACCATTGCAGGGCAACACACAAACACAGCCATTCGCACTTACACCTAGGGTTAATTTGGAAAAGCCTATTAGCCTGATGTGCATGTCTTTGGACTGTGGGAGGAAACCAGAATACCAAGAGAAAACCCAAATAAAGTAGAGAGAACGTGCAAACTTCACACAGAAACGCCCGACCAGAGCCCGGGACTCAAGACCTTCTTGCTGTGAGGCAGACGTGGTGACCACTACACCACCATGCCGCCCTCAAAACAACAAATTTTTATTAATTTGATGAGTGCATATATTGTGATAAAACTTCTCTAGATTGTACAAAGAGTCACTTTATCCCAAGTGAATTGATCATAATTACTACAAACACCCTCCGGCAGCATTATTTAGCAGACATGTGTCTAGAAGTCTCATCCTATCTGAATAATAGTTTCGAAGACCTTGGAAAAATGTGTGTGTGTGTGTGTGTGTGTGTGTGTGTGTGTGTGTGTGTGTGTGTGTGTGTGTGTGTGTGTGAGTGTGTG
>JAOUQZ010000035.1:6080411-6106276 GCA_028564935.1 Neosilurus hyrtlii
CATGTAAAAGAACCATTGCTGATTTTCATCAAGAGTAGCTGCATAGCCATCAGCGTGTTTCTGCCCTGCGATGGCCTGGACCCAGAGTCGACTGAGATGGGCGCCAGCCTCCCCGCGACCCTAATTAGGATTAAGCGCTTCAGAAAATGACATGACATGATATATATATATATATATTCATTCATCTTCTTCCGCTTGTTCCGGGGTCGGGTCGCGGGGGCAGCAGCTTAAGCAGTGACTCCCAGACGTTCCTCTCCCCAGTCACTTCCTCCAGCTCTTCCGGGGGGATGCCAAGGCGTTCCCAGACCAGCCGAGAGATGTAGTCCCTCCAGCGTGTTCTGGGTTGGCCCCTAGGTCTCTGCCCGGTCGGACATGCCCGAAACACCACACCAGGGAGGTGTACGGGGGGCATTCTAATCAGATGCCCGAGCCACCTCAACTGGCTCCTCTCAACACGGAGAAGCAGTGGTTCTACTCCGAGCTCCTCCCGGATGACAGAACTTCTCACCCTATATATATATATCTATATATTTATAAATCCCCTGATGATGGGCAACAACGAAACAGGCTTGTCGGGATGAAATTGTAGTACTATTATTTTTCACACATACAATATATTTAGCTCTACTTCGACATATCGAGCACTGTTCTACGGAAAATCGACTCAGGATTTTACATATTTATATATATATATGTATAAATGCACACACACACCGACTCGTTTGCTGCTGAATCATATTAGGGTCACAGGGAGGCAGGAGCCTATCTCGGGCGACACTAAACAAAGGCAATAATAATAATGATAGTATGATGCAGGTACTGGACTGACACTAAATGCAGAATTCAGGTTAATTCCACCAATTAATTTAGCAGGTTAGTATAGTGTCAGGCCTGTCACTGCATTACACAGTTATTATTATTAGGTAATAATAATAATAATAATAATAAAACTCACTTGTTTGCCAAACCACTTAATCCTACTAAGGTCTCAGGGAGGCTAAAGCCTATCTCAGACAACACTGGGCAAAGCCAGGGTACACCCTGAACAGCTCGCCAGACCGTCACAGGGCCAACACACACAACTATTCACACTTACACCTAGCGGCAATGTGGAACAGCTAATTAGCTTAATGTGCATGTTTTGGGACTGTGGGAGGAAACCAGAGTAAACGGAGGAAGACCACACAAACACAGGGAAAACGTGCAAACTCCACAAACCTGGGACTCGAACCCAGGACCTTCTTGCTGCGAGGCGGACGTGCTAACCACTACACCAATGTGCTGCACATAAAATATATAGTACAAACCTATTTAAAATTAAAGGACTTGGAATAAAACTTTTGACACGACCAATGTCAAACTTAGACTCAAGTGTTCTCAATCCCCTCAAGCATAAAACTGCAGATCTTAATAAATGTGTGCGTCACTCTCAGCCAATGCATTACTATACTATACTATACGATACTATACTGTACTATACTATAATATATTGTACTACAGTCCAGCTCTTTCTATTCTAACAGTTTCAATGCGAGCTCAGTGATAAAGCTCTAACCTTCTCTGCCATTTCCCCTATATGGTGTGAAAACCACAGGACTGAGGGAACCATGCTTCTATCATGTATTGATTGTACTGTCACTTCTTTTCAGTCTTGTTGCTTGTGAAACAATTAGGTGGCTGTTTGTGATAAAAATTCCTTTTTGTGTAAAATGAATAAAGTCCTATGGGATGTGCTGTTGGGGAAAAATAAACAACGTTATGTGGACCTGTGCTTCACACCAGGCTGCATCACAGCATGCCATTGTGGAATATTTTCCTATAACCACATGCTGTTTCATTCATTGCATTACAGGCGTCCATTAACATCACAAAGTAATCAATGTGCAGTACCCAATTAATGATATAAATCCTTAATGGTTTTATATGTGTGTATATATATATATATATATATATGTGTGTGTGTGTGTGAACGTTATAAGTTGCTTTAAGATCCCAATATTTTGTTTGTTTATTTATTTATTGTACCCTGTTGGTATGGATGTTTCTTGAGGTCAAATTAAATGCCTCTGTCTCCATCTAGTGGCGTCCTGCAGTACCACGTCTAAACTTACACACAAACACACTTGAATTTTAAGGGTTAGAGTAATTCCTTCAGCCCTGACAGTCACCTTAAAATTAATTTAATTTTTAGACTTTTTCTATTAAACAAATGCTTTGTATTGAAGTTATTGGACGATAGCTATTTGAATGGAATAAACTAGGGACAGCTGTTGAGCCCGAATCATTGATTTTGCTGAAGCACGTTTGCTGTTGAGTTATTAGTTTGTCTGGATAGTATCTCAGCCTGCTGACTAGTATCTTGTAAACAGTTTAAACTGCAGGGCTTGAGCCAAAATATGACCAGTGAATGTCATTGTACACTCAGAGGGGAATAGCTGAGTCAAACACAGCAAATTCCTTACAATGTGGTCAGTATCATGATATCCTTCTCCATGTGATTCAGATCTCAGCTGGACAACAGTGTGGGTATTTTTCTTTTTTTGGTTATGCATGTATAGGGTAACCTATGGGGTAATCTGGCTCAAGGCAGAAGTGCATGGTATTTTGAGGGAAACCCACTCAACCACACAAAGGGGCATGTTAGCCACAGGTGTACGAGTTGGCTTGATGATGGGGATTTAGAAATTACAGTACGAAACCAGAGTATACAGAGGCTGCACAGTGCAAGTTCATGAAGCTAACATAACAAATCATATGATGATCAGTACAGGCTAGTTATGATAACCTTAGTGACTCCACTTGTCCTCGAGTTTTATAAGGACATTGCATTTTCTCTCAGATACATAGGGAGGATATTCTTGTAATTGTAGTCCTTGTATTATGATCAGTAGGATTTACTTTTTTTGCCAAACATTTTCCTGTTTGAAGACATTGCCTGAGTTCAGTAGATATCAGGTGCTAAGAAACTGTGAGGACAAACTACGAGGCACACAGTGTTAAATTTTGGTTAGTGGAGGAAACAAAGGGAAAATATAATATAATACAAGAGCAGTCAGAGAGCGCAGACTTCCACCAAGCCTAGCGATCCCCAATATATGAACCAAAATGTCATAGTACATCCTTATCTCACCAAGTAAAAGAATCCTTTAAAAAAACTCCAGGACCCAGAATTCGATCCAGATCATCTCCAAAATCTAATGGCGTCTTCCTTGTTCAAAGCCCCACCTCATAAAATTCAATGGCTGAGGTGATGAGTGCTGTCATCAAGGTTTACATTAACGAGACGTAGCTAGCCACAGTTTTGGGCGACACATCAAATGTCTGTCTATTTCCACAAACTATTTAACAGAAAGCTCCTTATTGTCTTCAAAATGTCATCATCATCATCATCTTCCACTTCATCTGGGGTCGGTTGCAGGGGCAGCAGCCTAAGCAGTGAGGTCCAGACGTTCCTCTCCCCAGCCACTTTCTCCAGCTCTCCCGGGGGGACACCGAGGCGTTCCCAAACCAGCCGAGAGAAGTAGTCCCTTCAGCGAGTTCTGGGTCGTCCAGGGGGTCTCTTTCCGGTTGGACATGCCCAAAATGCCACAGCAGGGAGGCGTTCGGAAGGCATTCTAATCAGATGCTCCCTCTCAACACAAGGGAGCAGCGGTTCTACTCCGAGCTCCTACTGGATGGCAGAGTTTCCCACCCCATCTCACCCTGTCAAAATATGTATGAAGCCAAAAAAGGAAGGAAAATAATTATTGCAAATATTGGCCGTAACACAGAGATTAAATAATGAAACTTTTAAATCATCATCATAGTCAGTCTGGTGATGTCCACTGTTGGACAAAAGCCTCGGCACGCTGTTTCCCTTCCCAGTGGTTTCCATTCCCAGATGGTACAAGTTGCCTGTTTTTGTAAACAAGTTGATCTCAGTTGCTTGCTTTCATGCTGGTTTGTAGCTGTACCCCCAACTCATGGCCAGGTTGGGGAGACGAGGTATCAGGTAGTCCAGACCTAGGCAGACTGCTAAACAGCTAAAGAGTTCTGCTATAGATGTGGTACAGTTGGTGAGCGTCAGGGTGAGGCTGCTGATATGTTGCACCTCTGGGGTCCGTGCTACTTCGAGATGCCCTGCTGGTCAGCCTGGGGTCGCAGGGTGCCCAGTTGCCTGTGATGTACCCATAGGAGGTGAAACAGGAGTCTTGACTAAGGATAGGCTGATGTACTGGCAGTGGGAGACTTAGGCAAACTGCTCCCCTCTTCACCATTTCTGGCTATCCAGTAGCCGATGCTATTGGCCAACCCTCTACCCTGTGGCGGTGCCACCACACCACACTTTTAAATAGTTGTACACTAGTTCCAAGAAAAGACGATGGGAAATGCTGCATCCCTGGTAGCTGTTCAGGCTTTCAGGTATACTCATGATTCATTTCCTTAGTGATGAAGATTTTGCACTTTTTTGGCAGGGGGTCCACTCGATCAGGGAGACATCGAGGACCTGGGAGACGGTAAACTGGCACTAATCTGCCCGTGGCACTATTTTGATTTTAGCCTGGAGACAGGTTCATCCTCCACAGGACTGCAGGTAGGTTGCGGTAATGAAGCTGTCGGGTTACTGACTGAAGTGTTTCTGACATGCCAAATTCTTTCACAGAATCAGGTCTACGATGTCAGAGTAGTGGATGGAAAAGTGTATGTAAATACTCCAAGCAGCTTGTCTCTTCACCCCGTCGCTGTCACAAAAAAGGTAAACCAAGGTGAGTGATCACAGACTGAAAAAAAGAAAAAAAAAACAGGGATTCACACACTCAGGTCCCAATGACTTGTATTTATATCAATTTGCTATGTTTTAATGTATTTAATTTTTTTATACTACCCTTTTGACTCCGAGAATGTATAAAAAGGTGCAGAAAGAATAAGCTACATCACTCAGTTTATTTTAAGGACATCCTGTTTTGTTTGGAAATGTTCCCTAGATGTCCCGTTACCCATGGAACCAAAGTTAGAATCATCAGAAAATACACTCTGCTTCTGGGCCACCAAAATCCTGTGTACTCCAGACCCACTAGAAAAGGTCAGCATTTCTTCTTTTGGGAAATAAAACCCTCACCAATAGCTTTATAGGACTGCAACTGATTCATGTTGTTGAATTTTCTTGTACATGTATAAATATGTTTTTAACTCAAAATTCTTCTCTATATTTGTTAAGTAGTCTTTTAGCTTGCAAATCAAAAGGCGTCGAGAGTTTTTCGAACCCGATATGGAGCGGCTGGAAATGGGATTGTAACATGGACCTTTTTTCAAGTCTTGTCGATCTGAACAGGTTTCAAAGACTGAGATTACAAAGCAGACCCCTAACAAACTTAAAGGAAACCTGTGGTGTATTAGTGTTACTCGCTATGTAAAACGATCACGTATAACATCAGCGGTTCCTTCCGGGAACATCAGACCTTGCCCGATTTTAAAGCGCGTGCCAGTGTCACGTCTCTAGGCATGCTCAGAGACACATTACCTTTCTGATTGGCTGTTCCATCCTGGTAGTGACGCCAACTTGTCGGATTGGCAGGGCTGGCAATTTTCGGCCTACGCTGAGCTGCACAAACAACAAGCGCAGAAATCACGGAAAACATTTCTTTTTGTTCCTAAACCAACTGACGACGGGAAAGCCGAGTTGACAAAGCGTTAGCGTCATACACCATATTGGATTTACTGTCACGCACATCTCCGGCAGCATTCTCGTCCTCAGAGTCACTAAAATGTAACATCTCACTGTCTCGCTCCCAAAGTGTTGATGTCACTTCCAGGGAAAAACGACTGCTATCCACTGCTAGTAATCCACAGGATAAAATGAGCGATTTTGTGTTTTTTATAGTCGTTTATATTAAAATAAGGTTCTGTATTGATTAATCGTATTACATACACACAAATTATGCTGTAAGGATGACCAATACCGGCACCCTTTAAAGTATGAACACAATTCATGTCTAGGATCCTTCCTAAACCAAATTTCCATCTATATGAATGATTATGTTTTGTTTGATAACACCATTCATGATATTTAGGCTATTTTATTTAAACAATTATGACTTTAAAGTTAATCTTTAAAGAGACACCGTTACACAGCTCTTGCGCCCGCTCGCCCATGCACTCGGAGCTCACCTGCATCCGTTATGATTTTAAAAATGTAAGAAATAAACCATTGAAATCTTGTTTTGTTGTGCTTTTTTGCTTTTCGGCTTCTGTTCCCATGTAGTATATACTTACGTACTCATTTGTCAAGCCAAATAATTCTATTAGGGTTGTGGGAAGGCTGAAGCCTATCTCAGCCAACACTGTGAAGGCAGGGTACACCCTGAACAGCTCGACAGACCATCGTCGGGCAACACTTACTCAGCCATTTACACTCACATCTTGGGGCAGTTTGGAACAGCCAATTAGTGTAATGTGCATGCCTTTGGACTGTGGGAGGAAACCAGAGTCCCCGGAGGAAACCCATGCAAGCACAGGTAGAACATGCAAACTCAGCACAGAAATACCCAAGCCCAGGACTCGAACCCAGGACCTGCTAACCATTACGCCCAGTGTAGTATATTCTAAAAAAATTATTCTCCTTAGACTCGGTGGGTGTTGCTGAATTGAAGTCTTATATTGAATAGACTATTCAGGGACATCCAGCTTTCAGTGAATAATTGATAAATATTCATACATTCATTCATTTTGTAAGCTGCATAATCCTAATTAGGGTCACGTGAGGCTGGTGCCCATCTCAGCTGACTCTGGGTGAGGGCGGGGTACACCCTGGACAGCTTGCCAGGCCATCACAGGGCAACACACACAAAACCATTTACACTTTCACACCTAGGGACAATTTGGAACAAATAAGCTGACTGTGCATATTTTTGGGCTGTGGGAGGAAACCGGAGTACCTGGAGGAAACCCAATCAAGCACGGAGAGAAGATGCAAACCCCATACAGAAATGCCCGAGACCGGGAATTGATCCTATGCCTTCTTGATGTGAGGCGGACGTGCTAACCACTGCGCCACCGTGCCGCTATTGATATCTTTAAAAGGATAAAAAAAACACAAAAAAATTCCAAGAAAAGAGTTTGGGTTGTTCAGGATCTGCTTCACTATAACAGCATGTCTGATCGTGTTTTAGTCCCTACATTCCTTGTGTTCATTTGCATCATTGCTCAACAATTCAGCTTCACTCTAAGTCTCCATGGTGACCTTTGTTATTCCTGAAATGCCTTTCTGTATCCCAGGTGGCTTTGACTAAGCAAGTGCAGAGCTGGTGGGACACTGGGGAAATAGCAGAGATTGGTGAGTGTGCACCACCAGCTCAGCCTAGCAGAATAGATGGTCTGACTGTGGTGGAGCCGGGCAAAATCAAACGTGGCAAAGGAGGCACACAGGTACACACAGTCTCACCGAGTACACAAACAAGGAAGCTTTTGTAGCTTTCCATAAATTATGAGACTATTTGTCACCTCACAGTAACATTTTGTATGACCTTTTCATCCACTAGGTGAAATATAGCTTTGACATTTTAGGTCCAGCTCAACTTCTTGTACTAATCATTCCAGAAAATGTAGATGATTGTTTACTTCCTTCTTTGCAGGCAAGCAGAATTGCTTTGCTTCATTCTATGGCTAACATCGAGCAGTGGGCAATCGACCTCTCCTGGGACATCATCGCTCGATTCTCTACAGTCAAGCTGAGCTCCGGAGACTCTCTACCACGAGAGTTCTTTAGTGACTTTGTCAAAGTAGCCGGTGATGAAGCCAAGGTTGGACTTTTAACATGATATCAGTATTGGTTCATATCAACTTTGGTCTGTTGTCTTATTGTAGAATAATCTGTTTTGTTTTCAACAGCATTATGAATTATTAGAGCAAAGAATCAAGGAGCTTGGCGCCTCATTCGGAGCCCTGCCAGTACATAATGGTGAGAAGGTTGTTAAGACTGTGCATGGTTTCAGGAAAGCTGGCACGTGGGTGAAAAAGCACATGTTTTGTCTTTATAGGTTTGTGGCAATCTGCAGCAGAAACATTCCATGATCTTCTGGCTAGGCTGGCTATAGTACACATGGTCCATGAGGCGAGGTACTATACAAAGATTTTCTTTAACAGTATGGTGGAAAAAATGTAAGAAAAATAAATCATGTTAAAGGAGCAATTTGTAATCTTTAAAGCCCTCTGCTGCTTGTAAGAATCTTACTTTAGGATTCTAAGCCTAGATCCACCCTAAGCCGTCTTTAGGAACCATGCATAACGTGTGCTTTTCCTGAAAAAGGAAAAAAAAATAAGGCTGAACTTAACAGTACTGTCTGGTTAAAGAGCTCATTTCTGGGCCAGAAATTGTAAACACGAGGCTCAGATCAAGAATTTATCCAAATTCAAATCAGTATTGTTCTCAAGAGTAATTTTATGAGGTATCATTAGAAAGATATGAATATCCAGTTTAGTTTAAAAAAAAATCACTTTAAAGAACAGACTGCACCTTTAAACCTACATCTGAAATACCCAGTCCACTGGTTTTCTCTTAGGGGCTTAGACGTGCATCCTCAGACTCTGTCCCGATTTGCAGCGCAGGGAGACACAAGCTCAGTAAAGATCCTGGAGGTGATTTATACTGATGAGATAACACACGTGGCTGCAGGACTCCGATGGTTCACTTACATTTGCTCCAAGGAGGAACGGGTAAGAATAATCCGTACAGAAATAAGTATCTTGTCCCATATTTAGTTCTGCTCACTTATTACTTCATACATTTATTTTAACTTTTCAACCAAACAGAAATGTCATGACTCATGACCCATTATTCCACATTTTCTTGGTTTCATTGCCATATTTGGATGTGTTGGTGAAATAAATAAATATAATGGAGAAAAATAGAATAAAGTAGATTAAAGGAAAATAACAGAAACCAGAAATGCACTCAGAGAGCGCAGACCTCCACCGAGGTAGTGCAATCTGTAAACGTTTCAGTCCCTGTTTTATATCCAACACCCATGAGGTGGAGACATTTTATGATCTTGTACAATGTATGATTTTGCTCTATTGTGTAATGTTAAAAAATCTTTCAAATCCTGGAAATAGATCCGGATCAAGCCCAAAATTAAATCAGTTCTTTGTTGGCCCAAGACCCATATTTGGTTAACATTTCATGGAAATTCCTCCATTAGTTTTCAAGTTATTGTGGTCACAGACACACAGACAGACATTCTGCAGTGTTCGCGGTCTGGAGAGTGTTGTGTGTGTTTATGTGATGTCAGATGTAGCAACACGTCTAACGTAAGTACATAAACCTCATACAAGTTTGAATCAAATATTTATTTAAAACAGACAAGGGTGTTAAATGCAAATATACAAACAGAATAAAATGTGAAGATTTTTAATTATTAAAACATCCCTACTCAGCAGAGTTAATATCTCAAAAAAGGAAGAAAAATTTCCTGGGAGAGAGTAGTTAAGAGAACAAGAGGCGTATACAGTATCTGTAACTTGTCGGATTTAAAAAAATTGTCGGATAAAGTAGGATTTTTAGGCATTTTGCACTTTTTCATCGGATTTTGTGGCTTGTTCATATTGACAACTTGAACTAGGTCAAAGAAGTAAATCTTGTGAGCGTACTCCCTCCGTAATCTCCAGTATTTCTAGTATCTCATAGTCGATAATCTGGGTCTCAATCACGTGACCGGCAACGGGAACCTGCTCCCCTATGTTAAAGTGGGGGAAACAAACCACTGCGCTGCGAGAACACAGTCTGGTTAACGTGTCTGCTCGTTGTTGTTTTTTTGTTTTTTTGCTAATCTAGTGCTCTCATCATGCCTAAAAGCTGATGTGTAGTGTGTGGTACGCCTAATGTAAGGAAAGACAGTCATTTAAAGATTCATATGTTGCCACTAAGTGGGAAAGGACGCGAGTAAGTAAGTGTCTGAGCGCCATCAACCGGTGTGCACCAAAGCCCGATGGAGCAGTGAATCCAGGGAAGATATGGGAATCTAAATCACCTTATAATTACCTTTTTGCCTGCATTTGTTTCACTGGTGAGTTTATAGGTCTTTATTTTGACATAGTAGATGTAATGGATACACAGCTGAACTTAGTTTAATACCACTTATATACCAGACTCAAAAACAGCTTCTTCCCCAGAGCTGTGAAAGCCGTCACCCCTTCACCCTCCACTCACTTGCAGTCACAAACACACATGCAGTCTTCCTCCACAGCCACATACTCACTCACTCACACACATACTCTCCCCTCCTCTGCTGACTTTCACATAGATATCAGTTTTCTGTAAAAGGGCATTGAATCCACAAACTCTGACTGTCTTACACTGCCGCACTTATTTTACTTATTTTATTTACGTTCTAGTTTATATCCACTCTGCTGCTGCTATTTTTTTATTTCATATCATAGTGCCTTCAGTGTACATATCAGTGTTCAGTTTTTATTCACAGGTGTTTAGAGTTTATATTTCTATCTTATATTTCTATTTAAAAGTTGTGTATATAATTGCTTGTGTTTATATTCTGCCCTTGATGGTGTTAATTGCAGTTTACTGCCTTGTTTGTGCCTTTTCAAAACTGAGAGTCCCATACAAACTTTCATTATGTGTGAACATAATGATAATAAACAATCTTAAATCTTAAGCTGCCATTCATAAAAACGTGGATGACAAGAGATTTAGGAGACCTTCTTTACAGTTTGTCAGAAATGTATTTTTTATACCCATTAAATAAACAAACATATCAGCTATCAATTTGGCCTTTACATATTTCATAAGACAATTAAAAAAAGGTTTCACGTTAATTGTCAGTAAAGATCATTTGTGTTACGGTAAGGAAACATTAATATTTAAATATTTATGTTCTAAATAACATTCAAGATTCCACTAGACTACACCAGATTTCACCATTTAACTTCAAAAATTTAATAAAGACCCCGCTTTTGCGAAGAATGCGCTTAAAGTCTTGTTACAGACAAGGTCATGTGATGTGACGTCATCTTTAATGAAGTGAAATAAATAAACAATGAATGATATTCTTCTGTTATCGAAATGTTCTCTAAAGCCACAGTTTCTAAATGGTGTCTTTTACATGTTGAGACTAAAATTGTTTGGATACCTAATTTTTATTCCCTTCTATAAAACAAATGAAATGATTAAATGAAAATTAAAATGAAGTAATCTTGATATACATAGAATACGTGTGTGGGGAATAAGAGATCCCACCAAAAAATGTGTCAACTAAGGGAAATCATACTGGAGCTCCACTTTTAGGTGTTGCCTAAATTCATATAAAACAGATTAAGTCGCAAGGTAGTGTTTTGAGTAAGAGCCAAAGTAAGTTGAAAATGGCGTACCTGGACAAAAATGCGATATCGCCAAAAATACATCCTTCGAAGCATAACCTTCAACATGACCGAGTTCAAATATCCATAAACACAAGCTATCCATGCTAAAATACTTATTTAATAAAGGGTTCCATGTCCAAGTTGTTGTAAAACAATGGAAGCATACATTTATGTTGCTGATTTTCGAACCTCTTTTGTGATTGTTTCACAATTTTTTTCCTTATTATTCATATTCACTACCAGAATACTCTCCCTACTTACAGAATCCCAGACTCGGTTTAGAGCTCATCTTTTGCTATGAAGATGCTAGTACGATCATGCTGATTGGTGGAGAGCCAGACTCATTTAGTGTATGGATGTTAGCACATTTCAGATGCGGACATTCAGAAACTGGTTCTGTACCTGTAATTGCTATTTTCTCAAAAGTAGCATTTCCTGATAAGCGACATACAAAGTGATGTAACTCTAAATCTTGAAAATTTAGTTCAGAATAATTTAATCATGTATTATACCTCATTCTGAAGCAGATTAAATTCTCTTTCCAAATGTATCAATATCTCAAATTTCCTACTTAATCTGTATTATGCTGGAGTGGGTCACATATTGGTACACTTGATTGTGTTCCTGAGAATTCTGAGCAGTATTTTCTATTAACGGTGTCTATCGCTAGTCAGACGGCAGTGCTTCACCACACTAGAACTTCTCCTATTTACACAAGCAGTGTTTTGTAATAGGAAACCGACACTCATACCGTATGTGACTCGAATGGAAATTCAGTTTTGTTGTCTTGTAATTATAGTCTAAAGAAGTGATGCCTATATTATTATTATTTTTTGGTATATATCTTTAATAAACCTTAGATTTTTCTGTACAGTGAGTTTTGCCATCTCTATGTTCTTTTCCCAGAATTGCCTAGCAACATTCCACGACTTGGTTAAATTGCATTTTAAAGGGTATCTGAAGCCTCCGTTTAACGTAGAGGGAAGGAAGACAGCAGGGATGACAGAGGAGGTATCTGTAACACGGCAATCAATTGTCATACAACTTTCTGATCCATATGCAGTCCATTCTCATTTCTTTTCTTATTTGCAGTGATTATAATATTTCTATTTTTTAGTGGTATATTCCACTTGTTAAACCATCCAGCTGACTGAAGAGCCGCTGTGACATTTCAGCTATGAAGATAAGCTGCTATTCTTACACCTGTATACACTCAGTCTGCCAGTATTAATATTTTACAGTAAATATTAGTGTGTATTTGCTGTTGTGATGCTGTCATTCATTCAGAAACGAGTATTGATTCTATGAAAAATTATAATAAAAAAATGAAATAATGAGAAACAAAATTGCTTTATTACATACTAAATGCGAATATCAGCACAAAAAGCACACTAAAATGAGATATTTTTTTATTTATATTATATAACCATGACAGACTGTCAGGTAAGCTATGTATGCTCCAAACTGACTCCGTGCTAAAAGCTAACCCTGGTGGCCATCTCTTCTTTTTATTGTAGTTAGGTTGGCTTCATTTGGAGGTGGTTCAGTGTGGTTCTAAACCGGCTTGCACCGCATTGACATTGTCTTGACACTGAAATCGTGCTCGCCATCGACTGGCACCGACAGCCATAAACTGCGAGATTTTCATAATGTTTGAAACTTCACGGCGGTTCTCAAAACTGCGTATGACCATCTAGTCACCTTTCACAAATTTTCGGAACTGCATTCAATACAATCTCATCATAACCTATTCAGACTGTGTTTTCATCTATTGCTCACAAGTGTTTTGACACACCGCCATCATTGTAAACTGCACTGAATCTTCATATCCACCTCCTTGTCAGGCTATTTTGTCCCACCGCCATCATATTTTGGCTGTTCAGTGCGGCTTGGGTCGGTGCTGAACCACCGTCAGAACCGCCCCATTTGAGGCCAGTTTTACTCCAAAAAACAACAAAATTGAACTTTATTTATTTATTTATTTCATTTTTTAGAATTGGGTGTCCTAAGAAGCCATCATTAAGCGGGTGAGACTCCCCTTTATCAGATGCAGAAACAAAAGAAAAATGAACTAAAATTAGATTTCATTCAATCTTTCATTTTATGAATCGCTTAATCCTAATTAGGGTCGCGGGGAGGCTGGCACCCATCTCAGCCAACTCTGGGCAAGGGCAGGGTACACCCTGAACAGCTCGCCAGGCCATCTCAGGGCCAATACACATGCAACCATTCACATTTACACCTGGGGGCAATTTGAAGCAGCCAATCAGCCTACTGTGCATGTTTTTGTACTGTGGAAGAAAACAGGAGTGCCCGAAGGAAACCCACCCAAACACAGGGAAAACATGTCAACTCCACACAGAAACACCCGAGCCCAGGAATCGAACCCAGGCCTTCTTGCTGTGAGGCGGACGTGCTAAGCACTGCAGCACCATGCCGCCCACGATGAGATTTTGCTGTTTAATTTATCAGTTTTAAAATGCGACAGTGATCACGAAGCCGACTTCATGTGTCTATTCCAAACCAAGACTGTTTTCATTCGAGCACTATTCACTTAATTCAATTATTTTTTTATTTGAATGCAGTGCTAATTGCTATGTCCGAATAATCCGAGTGTCAGACCTTTTTATTTGCTTTAATTTGTTCAGTCCATAATTGCCGAAATGTCGACATTCACCGAACCTCCACAACTTTGATGCGTGTTGGGTCAGAAATATTGGAGTGTTGTCTGAATTTGAGCTTTAATGGAAGGAATAACTTTTTACCAAATTAATAAATGTGAGAATCTTGTATAGAATCTTGAAGTCCTAAATATTCAAGATGTTCAACATTTTATTTCTTTGTCCTGAACATAATATTTTAAAAGTTTCAATAATTTTTTTTTAAATCCCAGATTTTCAATTTGGTTTCAGACTTTTGAACCCTACTGTATGCATGTGTGTATATGTATGATGTGTTATATGCAAGCCACCTTCTTTAATATTGTCCAATAAATACTGTACACTCAATGTTTCAAGTATGTCCTTTAGTGAAAAAAGGTTTTCAGAACGACCACAAATCATCACAAGTTTATGAATCTGGCCTACTGTATAGACAGGGGGTGCTGGTGAGTCAAACACCCATGAGCAACTGCTCCGCTGTACTGCCAGTTTGATGACTGACTTATGACTCTAATACACTCCATTATTCACAGTGTGAGAGACTGCAAACCCCAAGGTTCTTTAAGAGATCTAATAAACACAAAGTCAGTACATAGTGCTATACTTAATGAGCATTAATAAGGTATCGCCAAGTAATCCAAAATACTTTTTTAAACTTTACCACACAACATGTATCTGAATACTCCCATGTTGACTCACTGATGAATAATGAACATTGTGACACCGGTTTCCTGCCAAACAAGTGTATTTGGATTTGAATTCTTTTACTATTTTAAAAAGGTTTATTCATATACAAAATGAACGTAAATCATACAGCCCTTTAACAAGGGTTTTTCGAAAAAAGCACCCTTTATGGTAAAAACAGAGTCACCGCATGTGTGTTGGCCAGACGAGACAGCCGTATTTTCCGTACAGCATGAGCCTGTGTCATTTGTTTTCACTTCTGCTTTTGTATTTTTGTGATCCACCATCCCCACTCCCCCGCACCACCCACCCTTACCCTTAACAACCCCCCTCCACCCCGGCGATCAGTGAAGATGTTAAGAACAGCTTTTACACAAGAGCTGCTGGGTTTCATTTTTAACTCGCTCACATTTGGATCAGGACTGTTGATATGTATTTTACACTTCTTTTCTGTTTAGAGAATAGAAATTTGTTGTTGTTTAAAGTTGGACATGCAGCGGAAATGGGAAGGTGAGCTTTGGGCTGGAAGTTTATAGAGAAAGTTCACTGAATTAATGCAAAGGTGAATAATATAAAAAGGAATGTAAAGGGCAAGCCAAGAGTCTAATGCTCCAAGTCCGTTGAGTAGAGCTCTCTTTTCATTTCAACCGGCTGCCAAAAGTCTCCCCTGGCTATCTCTTTCTTTGTTTTCCTGTCTAGCTGTCCATCTTTCTGTGTCTTTACATGTACATCTTCCTCTCCAGGTGGTTCTTTCCCAGCACCTCACCACTAAATTGGTACGTGAGCTTCTTCTTGATCTTTTTCACCTCTCCAGTCTTGCCATAGTTTCTCAGTGCCCTGGCCATTTTCTGGTAGGTCATCTTCTTGCGGTTGCCCTTCTGCACTCCCCAACGATGAGCTAGGACCTCTTTGTGTTTGGAGGAGAACTGGAAAGTTCCCTTTTCTTTGTCCACCCACCAGATGCTATCCTTCATGTCCCCGTTTCGCAGAAGGTCCAGCAGGAACTGATACAGACGAATCTTCTTCTTGTTTCCTAAACAGAATATATATATGACACCATGAACACAGTTAGTTGGCTCTGCTTTTCTTTCTTTCTTTCTTTCTATTTTTTTTTTTTTTTGTTTAGGGGATGTTTGATGATTAAGGAATGTGACCTTTCACAGAAAGTTGCTTGTTTTCTGTTAGTCTGGTTAAAGGGAATTGTAGGGGAAGGCAAGTAATGTTTTTAATTTGACATTTATTTGCAGAAGTGACATTACTTGAATTTGCTGTCCACACCTTAAGGCATAGGACTGCAGGTTTCATAAAATATTATTCGAGTCAGCACTTATGATAAATGGTTACGGGCATGGCGCGGTGTGGTATTGAGCCTTCTAACTATTCTCCTAACTTAACTCATATGAAATACATTGCACTTATAGCAGAACTCCACGGACCACCATACTTATACAGATGTTGTAAAGGCATGAGCTCGATTTCGCCGTCGTGCCCGTGCTCACTTGCCCACACAGGCAACCCAATTGGCGTGCGCCACCGTCGGCAATGAATGCACTTGCACTTCGCATAAAATGTTCTTGCTTAGTCACTGTTTTTCCTTGAGTAGAAATACATTTTTAAATACCATTGAAAAGACCGTAAGGTATATTATGGCTGTTTCTTTACCAAAAATAAATACAAACATTTTCAGGGCCCTGCTTTTTCAGGAGTGCTTAAATATATTTATATAATATTTTTCACAAGATGAAGTTGCCTCTATTCACTGCTGTTATGATTTTAGCTAATGTAGTTTTAATAGGAATGAGCGTGGTTTGGCCAGAAGCTACTGTTTAGAGGATCATGTACAGGTGTGATGACTGTTCCTGTACATGTTCTACTTGTTCCCTGTTTTTTCTGTCTGTTAATGTGAAATCTTCCTTTTTTTCTGTGTTCCTGAGTGATAAGCTGAACAAAGAAGAAAGCAAGTAACAAGCTAGCAAGTTATGTGTTCTGAAATGTTTTACACTGGTAACACAGGGGGATGTGTCGCTGCCTCAAAGCATCTAAAATGCAGGTTTAATCCATGTTGCGGTCTGGAGTTTCACAGCTTCTGTCCATGTCCGTGTGGGTTATTATCAGGTTCCCCAGTTTCTTCCCACTGCCCAGTTGTAAATGTGTGTGTATGGTGTTCTGTCATAGTCTGGTATTCCGTTCAGTTTGTATTCCTGTCTTGTATTAAGTGTTTCTGGGATAGCCTCTGGTTCCAAGACCACTGTGATAGTTAAATATGACTGACTACATGAAACAAGAGGAAGCCTAAGTACTGACGTATACTTCAGCGGCTACTGCTTCAGTCAACTCTGTGTACTAGATTTTCTCTTGAATGCAGACGTTTTTATGAACGCTTGCACCTTACAGCTTTGTGGGCAGATTGCATTGTCTATAAGCAAAAAAGTAAGTCATGACACTGTTTTACTTGCATAAAAACAAGTACACAAAATGCATGTGGAGCAGTTTACGACTCAACAGGAGAGTAACTACTTTAATAATGATGATGGAAGAAGTCGCGGAAGAATACGAGGGGAAAAAAGGTCCTTCTAATGTGTTTTGCTATTGAATAAATGGATGGTATATTCCTGCATGTTCAATTACACCAGGGATGCTTAATTTTATCCGCAAAGGGCCAGTGAGGGTGCAGGTTTTCACTTCAACCAAGCAGTAGCCACACCTTCCACCTGTGTGAACCACTGATCTCAGAAAACAACGGGATCTTGTATCTTACTGTTTGCATGTGGCAAAACCTGAAGCCAGGCTAGCGCCATCTTGGTGAGACCACTTTACTGTTGAAAGTTATACTCAAATAGCGTACAAAAAAGATGGGGGGGAACAGGAAGTAATTACATCCAAGGTGTACATTTCATTTTAAAACCTTTCTTCCCTCTAAATTTTACCTATGCAGAGCCTTTTTCATTTATTTATTTTTTTTCAGTTAATTACAAATATCAGTGAAATTATTGGTAAAGTTATATGAATTTAAGGTATTCTGACTATCAGAAGTAAAATTTTCAGGGTTTTCAGGCTGTGTTGGCTTTCAACAGCTCCATTTTTTAAACATTGATTGAAACAGGTATCAGGTGTGGCTACTGCTTGGTTGAAGTGAAAACCTGCACCCACACTTTCCCTTCACAGATAAGACTGGACATTCCTGAGTTACACCTATGTGCAGTCAATGTCCACAAGAACTGTGCTGATGATGATATTTGGTCATATATATATATATATATATATATATATATATATATATATATATATATATATATATATTCGGTGAGGTGTGTGCTTGGAAGTACACTTCACTTTCGTTACGAGATCTCACATCGAGCCTGCTGTATTTCTGAGAGACATATTGATGGCATTATTGTAGTACCATTATGTACAAGAATTCCTCCTAAGACCAAATTATTCATAAATGTCCTTAACGTCTTAAGGTATCTCTAGACAGTGTTGTTAAGAAAACGTAGATGGTTCCGAGTGTTTCCTGCATTTGGACCATGCAACGCCTCATTGACCGCCAGTCTGGTTTCCTTTAACTGCAGAGAAAAGATCCTTACCATGTTCTACCCCAGTGGTAGAGCTGATGTGGTCCCTCATACACTCCTCATCAGACACCTCCAGTGGGGGACTGCGGCTGCCAGGGTCATCATCATCCGAGCTGCGCAGGAGAGGTGATGGCTGCACGCTATGGGGGTAATAGACTGACGGCCGGGGCAGACAAGCAACCTGGAAGGGCGAAGACGGGATTTAATTTTGGTGATTTTTCTTTGAGAAAAAAAAATCATTTTCAGTCTATGGAGGCTGGGCTTGGGAGTCACTAAGTTAGAGATTAAATGTTTAACATAAATATCTTGATAGCGAGAGCATCTTTGGACTCAACAATATCACTGTTTTAAATTTGAAATCCACAATGATTTGTGACGTTTTTTAATGAAGAATGAAACCCACACCTGTCTGCAGGTGGCTGTGCTTTATTATATATATATATCGAGATATCTTAAGAAGGCTAAATATCAAAAGGGGAAGTTTCTCTTGTACCTCTGTATACTCCTTATGAGGTACATACCTGCTTTTCTTTTAATACACTACCACACCATCTTGCCTAACTGTGTGTCTACATGCAATTATAAATGGCAACAATCTCCCCTAGCCAATGATGGAGAAAAATAACTAAATAACACAAGCATTTCACAATCCACTTTGTTTTAAGTCGGCTGAGCTGACCAGATCTTGGGAACGATCACACTGTCACATGTTCATTGTCGTTTCATGCAACCCATTAGAAAGCACACTTCCACATGACTGGGAAAAGATCACATGTGTCGAAATGTACAATTTAACAGGGGAAAAAATAAAATACTGTTCCCACAGTTCCTTGTCACAAAGAGCTATATATTGTTATCAACATCTAAACACAAACCCCGTGTAGGTTCTAGTGGTTTAAAACCAGGCCATGTACTTTTTGAGGGAAGGGCTGCAGCTGCCTGACTGGTGCTAAAAAACTTGTGTATTTAAAGCTGTGGCTAGAGCTGCAGTTCACACTTGTATGTTCAGTCCAGTGATAATCATATACATAGGCCAGCGTCCTGTTTGTCTTATTGGTTAAAAAAGCTATTAGAAAAAAAAATTTTCAAGTCCCCATGTAATAAAGTTGTATTCACTTAAATAGGCGAGCACAAGTTCACATTCGCATCATGTACTATATTTTCAAATACAACACCAAGACATCAGATAAGACTAACAGAAAAAAATTATTTTCAGATTGTGCCACATGCAGTTCATGCCTCTGCGACTGAGTTTGTGTGTGTGTTGGTGTCGTTGTCCCTGTGTGTTACAGGAGGCAATAAATCAGCCTGCCATTCTTACAAGTCCACAGCTTTACAAGAGGGGAAAAGCTCTCTTTTTCTATAGCTTATATTGTGGTTAGTATCTGAGAACAGTAGCCCACTCAAATCTACAGGATCTAATCACAGTCACGCTCTAGCCTGCTTCCCATTCTCAGCTATAGATCATGTTCAGCCTTTGTTTCTTTGTTGTTGTTGTTGTTGTTGTTTTTTTTTGTTTGTTTTGTTTTTGTTTTTGTTTTTTGTTTCTTTTTTGGGGGGGGCTTTTCTGCTTTGTCTTTGATTTTGCACTTTTATGTGCTTCATATATTCTCATTGACAAGAACATACTGGAAAATGCACTAATTTTTATCGTTTACTGTGCAAAAGTATTACTGGTAATATTTATGTGAATATATATATATATATATATATATATATATATATATATATATATATATATATAAAAATTTTTGAGTGTTTATTTTATACAAACTATACTATGTACTTTTCGACTACAGAGTACCTAAGACAATACATTGTGAGTGGTCGCACCAAAAATATATTTGGTGTGTGTGTGTGTGTGTGTGTGTGTGTGCACGAGCAGGGAGTTACACATTCTCATGTGCCTACACTTGCTTTTGTTGTCCAAGCACATCTGCGTGTGTCACAACTCGGTGCGGTGGTGTTTGTGTAAGTGGGGAGGGGGTGTGTAATGGCGGTTGGTGTGCATGCAGCACTGTTGCTGTGGTGAAAGTGGTGAGGACGGGCCAGGATAAGGGTAAGTTGAGAAACAGCCTGGCTGCAGATGTACTCGCCACTCTTCTTAACAGCAAAAAACAGATTTCTGCAAGTTCTGTAAGTTGTCCAAGCGCAAACTGGAAATTGGGCTGTTGGATTATTGGACTCCAATCCGAAATGACTCGGAAATTGAAACGCAAAAACAGGTCCCCCTCAGAAGATTATGTGAATGCAAGGAAAAAACATTGGGCCTCGTTCAAACTTGTGACCTTTAACCACTAATATGAAGATTAAATCCTTCACAGTATTCAGAAAAGCATCTTTGTAGTCATTTGGTCCTTGTATTTTCAGTGATATTTATGTTTGCACTGTCAGTAATTTAGTAATAAATTATTTCTGATTTGTGGACCCTCACCTGTGGAGGCGGCAGTGCCAGATGGTGTCCACTCAGACTGGGCTCCAGAAAGTGGCTAGGCTCTACGTCGGTAAAGCGATGAACACTGGATGGATGAACCTGCTGTACACTCTGGAGCTCCGTGAAGTGGCTCTCTGTCAAATTCTCAAAGTCCCCAGGATGGACATGGTGTGGATTATACTCCCAAGTGTGATCTAGATTTTAAAAACGGGGGGGGGGGGTCCAGTTGTCAGGTAAGCCAATGCTATGATAACATGTATAAGGCATGAATAGTACTGGTACTATTAGTTTTGCAAGTGAACTTTTTTCTTTTTTTCTTTCGTTTTTTTTTTTTTTTTTTTGTTAAAACCACCCGGACTATATGCATCATGCTGTTTCCTGTTCACACCACGGTTTCCTTCAGCAGTTTTTAATACTGAAAACCCTTCAAAAATGCCCAGTTTACATATTTTTCGTTTGGTATTTTCCACAATGGAATACATTCCTGCTTTAAGGGGGGAAAAGGGGGGGGGGGGTGGATCAAATACAGTGCAAGATAC
Source organism: Neosilurus hyrtlii (assembly GCA_028564935.1). NCBI lineage: Eukaryota > Metazoa > Chordata > Actinopteri > Siluriformes > Plotosidae > Neosilurus > Neosilurus hyrtlii. The sequence continues at coordinate 6,101,653 of JAOUQZ010000035.1, forward strand.
ACAAAAACAGACTTCCAAGAATACAGTGAAATAATCACTAAAGGAAAGAGAAGTAATAATCAAATCCCTTTTTTTTAAATGTTGTGTCAGACGTGTTGTTGTTTTGCTGACGTTCTTCCGTAATTAACATTCCTTTGACACCTCTATTTTTGCTTTTCATTTTACATCACACCAAATCGCCTGCTTTTTTAAAGACAAATGCTAAACACTAGAGTACACAAATGCTACACCAGGAAGCCAAATGAGACACATCCATGTGTATATTATCATTTATATTATCTGTACTGTTCACATTTTAACACTTTATAAGTTGTCCTGAAATTTGTTTGTCAAATTATCTGTCTGATAAATTTGTGGGGCTAGTTTAGATTCGTCTTGGTGGCAGACCCTTGGGGATATTTGTCGTTCTACGTCTGTAGTTTTCTTGCCTGTCAAAATAATGCATCTGTTTCCTGCTTTGCTGTCGGGTCACTCGCCTGGTTCCACTCGCTAGCTCTCCTAAACGCCCCCCACAAATGAATTCCCAGCAGCTCTAGGTGTGATTTTAAACCGTTAGCTCGACCACGCTGGTGTTAAAACAGGCCTCTTATCGTGTTAAATGAACACGCTATTTTGGTAACGTTTCAGTTTTTAAAAATATTAATACCTCTCTGAAAATATCCAAAACGTATTTGTAAGCAGCTCACCCCAGGGTAATACATAAATCCACAATAATACACTGCTTAAAAGGGAAATGGCATCTCACCACTCTGGCCTTCTCCATCGATGATGTACTGATATTCCATCTGTTGTCGATAAATGTCAGGGTCATAGATCATATCTTCTGTTGGCTGTAAGCAGAAGTGGAGCAATGTGAGTAAAATAAAGGAATAAACCTAAACGTTTTATACCAAAGAATGAGTGCAGTATGAGAAACACCTCACATCTTTATTTACAAGTGCCCAGTAATCTTTAAATTCAGATGGTGCCTGTGACATCCAGCCAGTCCAGGTTTTTTTCTATTACACATAGAAATTATATTTTAGTATTTGATAATGTTCATAGTTGAAATCAAATTAATCCTAAGATTGGAATTTGGTTGTAATTTTAAAGTTTTAAAAAAAATATATTATAAATTATGCATTGTGGTAAATTAGAATTCAATTTGCACATCATCAGGTGACATTTATATAATTAAAAAAAACCTTCATATGGTTAAATAAACCAGTTGCTGGAAAATATGCAGGAAAGCCAACAACAATAAATGATGAAATCTTCTGTTATTATTATTATAGATCTGTTAATATTATTATTATTATTATTATTATTATTATTATTATTATTATTATTATTATTATACATTCTGACTAATGTTATTGCAAATTGTAACAAATTAAGATGTTGTCTAAAATTGGTGTACTGTGTTATGTGCACACACGTTTATGTAAAATATAATATTAATAAATTACTGACTGTATATAAGCATTGACTATATAATATAATGACTGTAATGTGAAAGTTCTTGAGCTGCACTTCGGCCACGACTCACGTTCAGTTCAAAGGGCTCTCGTTTGTTTGTTTTTATTTTAATGACATAGATCGACTAAAGCTAAATCCAGATTGGTGATGATCTCGAATGATCTTTGATGTCCTACTGGTATATTAAGTGATCATCACTAACAAGGAAAACATTGCAGTAATATGACTGAGATGTTGACATCAGCCATTATCAGGAACTCGCTGCATCACTGATTTCTCTATGACTTCAAAGTCTTGATTTTACCGTTTTAAATAAAGTTAAGAACACATTACACACGTATACACATGAAAGACAAGGAATACTTACAGGTGAGATGATGTACCCCTCCATTCTGTATGAAGACAACATGGAGTCTTCTCTGCTTCACGCACTCTAGCTCGATGCGCTTTCTCAATTGCTTTCAAAACAGCCCCCGAGCCATTGCACAACTTTAAATTTCCTCTTAGTAAATGAAACTAAAGACTCCGCACCCACACACACACACACACCTTACCCAATGGGGGCCACACAGCTCCCAGGGCCCCTAAAAAAGAAGCCAAGTACAGATACGATGTAAGTGTTAGCCTAACAGCGACCGTAGCAAAACGACAAAGCTTTCTGTTTGTTACTTCTATATTTTTGGTATGTGTGAGTGTGTGTGTCTGCGTGTCCTGCTGGTTCCTGATTTTAGAGTGATGTCAGGTGGGGATTATAACTACTCAGTTAGAACAGACACATTGTGTCACCTCCCCCAATAGCCAATCAGAGACAGTTCAGCCGACGTTGTCCACCTCCAGGCCTTCCATTCTACAAATTTAACGTAGGATGAAGGAATAATTGGTGCCACTTTAGATGACTTAGGGGTCTTCTCATTTTCTATTTTGCAGGCTATTCCCAAAAGCAACCGTTCCCTTGACTCATACATTCTTCTGCAAATCTGGTTGCGCTTCATAATTCAGTTCAGCATTTTTATGCAGCAATCAGGCTAGTAGATGACAAATTACATGTAAAAGAAATTTAATAATTAATCACAAACATTTTGTGTGTTTTTGACATAATTTGTCATCCAGACTCAACTTGGCTTATCAAAGCCCTTTTCTCTTTGCAGATATCAGACATGGATAAGGTAATGAGTGAGACGTTATCTCGCAACACTTTTAATCTCTTACTGCAGTTCCGACAAGACAAGCAGGGAGTACAGATAACACTGTCATGCGGCTACATGAAAAAACACCTCTCCATTTAAACAATACCAGCGATAGTGGCAGTTATTAAGAAATCGAGATCATACTCATGATATCATGATAAAGATGCACATACTGCATTATAGCATTGTTTTTTTATTATAGTAAGAAGAATTAAGAAGCTGACTCTTCTTTGTTGCTGTTAATCCTAGTATACTGCATAATAATTATTACTATTAAGAAAAATGTTTTAGTAAAGGGTTATTTATTCATTCATTGTCAATAACTGCTTTATCTTGCTCAGGGTTGTGGTAAAGTTTATCCTAATATCCCTATGTGCAAGGCAGGAATACGCCAGGAATGGATTTTTATTTTATTTTTATAGTTTATTGCAGGGCTCCATGCAAAAATACACACACTCATTCAAACCTTGTGGATTAATTTAATTTTTTGTTTGTTTGTTTGTTTTTACTGTAGTCAATCCACCTGACAGTTGAAAGAAAGTCATAGAACCAGAAGAAACCCACATGCATGGGGTGAATATGAAAACTGGAGCTTTAAGGCAGCAACACTATGTTTCTAGATGAACTTGGCACAGAAATTAAACATATATTGCAGTGCATTTTATTTCAATTATGCAATATTTTTGGCAAAGTTTTGTTCCCCCATCAGCGGTCACATAACAGGTTTTAAAAATTTCCTCCCAGTTAAATTGTAAATACGTCCTTGTAAGGTCCTCATAAAGGGATCATTGGATATTACTCTTTTGCCGAAGTTCTTCCTGTTTATATATGGTGATATAACACACAGGAGTGGTGTAGAGAAATGACAGCACACGTAACACTGGGGTTTGGGATCATATTAGCCAACTCAAGTGAAGGTCCAAGTCAAGATGTAGCATCACCATCCAGAACCAGATGATTGATCAGGAAATTCTAGTAATTAAGCTTAGACTCAGATTGAACTAATTAATTCCCAGTCTTTTGTTAGTTTACAGTGACTAAACTAAATTAAATATTTGAATGTTATTTGATATGAAGCTGGCTGCATGTAAAAAAAAATAATAATAATAATAAAAAGCTAGGTGGTCATTAAAGACCACCTCAAACTTATAAATCTAAAATTCTTACACTTAAAAAAACACACAATCACAGTGTACATTTTAAACATGTAGACATAAACAAAATTATTAGAATTAACCTATGAACATTGCAGGAAACAAGTGACTGCTGCTAGCTGAGCTTTTTAATGGTAAATATAGATGAAAACACAATCCTGCCAGAATGCTAGTCAGGCCACTGCTAGCAGTGACGAGCAATAATATTTCTAATTTATAAATCTGGTCAGGTTAACACAGCACTAGATAAATAGTTACTGTTAGCCGTGAGAATTATTAACATTTATGCATGTAATTAAAAAATACTTTCAGAAATCCTGCTAGGTTAGCCTAGGCCTAAATACTGTGACATCGGAAGATGAATAATAAGTATTATAAAAACTAAACAACAACACAATAAAAAAGAGAGTCAGATATCCAGACAGGTCTGCACACCTGACTAGGACTAGCAGAAAGGATTACTAACATTTATGAGTTATTTAAAAATCCTTTACGAAATCTAATCATGTTCGCCTAGAATAGCGACCTGCATAATGCTATATCAGAAAAATAATAATGAGTGTTTATATATTCTATAACGTCACAAACCCAGTCAGGTTCGACTATCTAGCTGACCACTGATAGCATGTGGAGGTAAACCCAATCAGAACAGCATATGTTACCTAACTGGTTACTGCTACCAGTGATATTAATACATTTAAAAAGATCTGTCAGAAAAGGTCTGTTGTTAGTCCGTGTTAACCTAATAGTGGTAAAACCAACCGGACTACATGTTGGACTGTAATGAAATTTTCTTATATGGTTTGTATTTTATGGCTTCACCCA
>JAOUQZ010000035.1:6106692-6118747 GCA_028564935.1 Neosilurus hyrtlii
TTTCTTCCTCGTGTCAACTGAGGGAGTTTTTCCTTGCCACTGTCGCCGCGGGCTTGTTCATTAGGGATGTGTAGGGATGTGTAGGGGGTTGTAGAAAAAAATTTTTGATTTCTCCCTAATTTAATTTTACTATGTAAAGCTGCTTTGTGACAATGTCAATTGTAAAGAGCGCTATACAAATAAAACTGACTTGACTTGACTTGACTTAATAGCGGAGCTCCGCAGAGCTCCATTATACCAAAAAGCCATGAGCTCGATTTTGTTGTCGCATCCATGCTCACATGTTCACACAGGCAACCCAATGCTGGCAGCACTAAGTGCACTTGTACTTTGCAGCAAATGTTTTTGTTTAGGCGAGAACTTTTCTTTTCTTTCTTTTTTTTTTAGGAGAAATTCAGTTTTGAATACCATTGAAAAGACAATAAGGTATGTAAGGTAAGTATTATGGCTGTTGAAAATAAATGCAAACATTTTCAGAGCTCCGCTTTTAGGCAGTGCCTAAATATTTATGACATCTAGGCTTGCAGTGAAGATTATAAATATTGATCTGACATGGTCATCACTTGCTCTGTGTTCAGGTTTAATCTAAATTTCAACCCTGTCTCGATTTGTCATTCATTCCGGGGTCGGGTCGCGGGGGCAGCAGCCTAACCAGTGAGGTCCAGCTGTCCCTCTCCCTAGCCACTTCCTCCAGTTCTTCCAGGGGGATGCAAAGGCGTTCCCAGACCAGCCGAGAGATGTAGTCCCTCCAGTGTGTTCTGGGTCGGCCAGGTCTCTTCCCGGTTGGACATCTTGATTTGTGTTACAATTCAAATATAATTACATACCATAACATTGTGTACATTAGGGTTTTATCACATTGTTTTATAAACATATTTAAATTCCAATTAAAATGTTTCCACTATTTTATGTTCTAAGGCCGGGGCATAAGATAATCTAAAATGTTGTCTCGGGATTAGAGAGTTTGCCAGAAACACGGAATTAAATTGCATGTTCTCCCCATGCTCACCTTGGTTTCTTCCAGGTGCTCCGGTTTCCTCCCACAGTCCAAGGACATGTGCTTTAGGCTAACTGGCTATTCTGAATTGGGTCTATAGGTATGAAGGTGAATGTGAGTGTGAATGGTTATTTGTCTGTGTTGGCCCTGCAGTGGACTGGAGCAAAGCGGTCCTAAACCAGAGTATCAGTATTGATAATGAACAAATAAATGAATGTTGCAAAGTGGAGCACTTTATGGAAAATACTGTCTGGAAAGAAGACTAATTTTAATGTGTTGTTCAGAAAGACTATGAATTACAACTGATTATAATTAACCATTTATTTAATTTGAAGGTGTGGGTTGTTTTTATAGCTTGTGAACCAACACAGTGATTACACAATAATGCAGTAATGCAAGCCCAACTCTCACCCAATTTTAGCTGGGATAGGCTTCGTCTTCCCCATAACCCTGATGGATAGGCAGTATAAATAATGGATGGATGCGCTTCTATTGCATTGTTTTGCAATCTGATCTCATGATCATTTTTTATTTCAGAGCATGATGTTTGATTTCAAATGGACAGTTTGAAGAAATGGTACAAACACCAACAAAACACCAAACCCTATAACCTCTGAATCTTTTGCTATGACTTTTTGACAATTGTTTCAGTCCTGCAGGTATAAGCCAGTGTTGAGTCTTTCACATCATTTCATTGTGATTAGATAGAATTTTGTCTTTAAAAGCAAATAATTTCACCTGATCAGGGAATTCCCACTGCTCTGAAATATTAGCTTAGCTTACAGCAATGTGATTGACATGCACGCAGAATTTCCTCCAGGATAAATAAAGTATTCTGATTCTGATTCTGGTTCAGGATACAGTGTTAGTATTATAAATTTGATTCTCTCTCGGCCCTTCTAACCATTTTGATTTGTTTTAATTTAATGAAATCTATTAATTCAGGAAACCATATATTGATTCATGGGTGGCATGATGCTGTAGTGGTTAGCATGTCTGCCTCACAACATGCATGTTTTGGGTTCGAGTCCTCGGCTTGGCAAGGGGCGTTTCTGTGTAGACCTTATATGTTCTACCCATGGTTGAGTGGGCTTCTTCTGGGTACTCCAGTTTTCTCCTACAGTCCAAAGACATGCACATTAGGCTTCCTGACCATTCCAAATTGCCCCAGGTGTGTCCAGTGGTCGTACCTTGCCTACGCCCAGAGTCAGCTAAGATAGACTCCAGCCTCCCCACACCCTGAGTAGGATTAAACCGTTCGGCAAATGAATGAATGAATTAATATATGCATTTATTTTCAATTTCTACTTTATCCTGGTCAGCATTTTGGTGGAGGTGGAGAATCAAGAATGCAGGGTATTGAATGCCAGTACATTTCGAGTCACCATACACACACCTTATATTTATATTTTTACTCATTCTATTAGCTCTGGGAGAAGGAGGAAACCAGACAACCCAGAGAATCTTTAACAGTAACAGTAACTCCAATTTACGATTGAGTCAGGGACCAAACAATGAAAGGTTTGATGCAGATTTGTAAATAATGAAACCATAAACCTGAATAAAACAGTCTTCTGAAATGGAAGATAACAGGAAAACCAGACATTTAAAAACCAAAGTTACTGCTCCGCTTTCCACTCTATCTGGGAAAATATGAGATGTGTTCCAATGAAAGAAAGTCTGAGTAAGTGAACTGGATGAACCTCTCTGGAAGAAGTGTGTTAAGGGAAAAAAGTATTATGTACATTTACTACACATTTCTCCATATTTCGTTGTCATTGTGTGTGTGTGTGTGTGAGAGAGAGAGAGAGAGCTAATGCCGTTTCTTCTAGTTTTACATTCTAAATGTATGTCTCAGCAGCCGATCTCGGATCACGAGCCAAACAAATTCTGATGACTAGAGTAAAAACTTTGAATGCTAAGCAACACAGAGCCACAAATACCAGGAAAGCAAATGATTTAAAGCAACTTAGACTAAAAGAAAAATTGCTGATTTGCACAGATAATTACTGGATGGTAATGGATTATGGGTAGGGGCTACGAACATCAAATGTATCTCTGTTTTAAAAAGTTCCACTAAGTATAGAATTTTAAGGTGTGGGCGTATGTGGAAGAATGCAGTAGTAACATAAAAATAAATTCTAAAAATAATGTTTATCACGACCCTCTCCATCTCAGATACGAACCAAACTCGTCAGAAAGAATATGTAGGAAATAGGAGGCAGCAAGCTTACTTTTGGAAAAGTGGAAACTCTTTACTTCTCTACCCTTTTAATCATTTGGAATAATGTAATGCAAGTAAATCTTGTGATCATTTCCACTCAGTAAATATCCATCCAATCATCCATCCATTATCTATACTGCTTTTCTATCAGGTTCATAAGGAAACCAGCTGACTTTGTGTTACCACTCGATCATAGGGCTAACACATACACAAACAACCATTCACACTCACATTTACACCTATAGACACTTCAGAGTAGCCAGTTAACATAATGTGTTTGGACTGTGGGAGGAAACTGTCTCACCCAGAAGAAACCCACACAAGCACAGGGAGAACATGTAAACACAGAACAGAAAGGCATATAGCCAAAATACTAACATTCTCACTGCAGGGAAAAAATGCTAACCATACTGCACTACCATGCCTGTCTAAATATGGTCTACTTCATTTTCTTGTATGGGCTTCGAACATTTTTGTATTGAACCATCTTTCACGAGTGCATAACAGACAATCTTTGACATGTTGATACTCATGGCATCATGCACACAAAATACATATTGCACAAACACATACCTGTTCAACCCCAGGGTATCTTCGTGATTATCTCACTGATTGTGTTAAAGAAAAGTAACTCCTGTATCACATTAGCATCACTTAAGATATTATTTGGGATGGTGTTTGGAGTTTTATTTATTTTTAACTTGTAATCACATTGAGAAATTAAAACCTTAAACTATTTTTAAAGTGAGCAGATGCCACCAACAAAGTGGGAGGAAACCGGAGTACCCACAGGAATCCCAAGCAAGCACGGGGAGTACATGAAACTCCACATAGAAACGCCCGAGCCTGAGGCTGAGCCCGAGCCCGGAACACAAGACCTTCTTGCAGTGAGGTGAACGTGCTAACCACCTTGCAGCCCCAGTATATTTTTAGTATTTCATGATCAAATGTACTATAATGTATGTGAATATAAGTAGTAATTAAACGAGATATAAGAAGGTATAGAGTGGCACATAAATCCTCAAAACAACATGATTACTATGTGATAGAGGCAATATGTTTTTTGTACTTTTATAAATATTATTATGGGGGGGGTGTTGTTTTTTTCTAGTGTGGGAAGTGAAAGATTTCTCAAGATAAATCATCAGTGTTTTCTTTTACTTGAGAATGTACACAGATGAGTGTTTATTATTTGCTCTGTATTGTTGAACTGACTTTGTTCTACCACAAATCCAGCTGCTGTAACTAAAGGATTTAGGAGCCACAGCTGTCTGCATATCTCAACTGAAGCTGATGACATTTACTATTTTTCTGGTGTATTAATATACACTGTACATTTAACAGCCGCCTCAGCATCTATTTCCCCTGTGTTATTTTAGGACAGCGGCATAAATTACAGATTTTACATATATATCGGGCTGGTTTGCCAGCAGTAGACCAGTGATCATTGGGAAGGTGATAAGTGGTCATATTTGGTCATTTTTTGCTATTAAATTTGTGAGCTATGTTTTTTCCCTCTCTTTTTTTCCTATTTCTTGACAAGCAGAGGTTTCATTAACATATACTGGACAAGGCGTTATTAGCCTATGTTTAGCGCCAAGCTTCCTACACAGCCTTTCCTCATCAGCTTGCAGGCATGTTGTGTTGCTCTTGCTTCATGGCCCCTGTTAGATACTGCAGGAATGGCGCAATCGTGGGAAGGCTGCATGCGTCTTGCTTAAATGTGTATAGTCCTGACCACTGCACGTTAGCGCTTTACATCCTCGCTGCTTGCGCATACTTATGGGAACTTATTGAAACAATAGCCAAACTAGCTTCATTCAGTTACAACGTTTAGATTTTTAGTTTAGTACTTAACAAACTCACTAGGAGTATGCTAATTTAATATTTTGTGAGGAAATAATTGTGAATTGTTTTATGGCCAACTTTTATTGCATGAGTATAAAGATTAGCTCTCAGGTAGCGCAGAACAAAGATAAACAATGTCTAAACAAATGTTTGATTTGATGTAGGTGGTTATTTGTGAACAGAATCATCACAATTATTTGTCACATTTTGGTTACCAGATATTTAACTGGATCATGACATATCAACAAAGGCGTGACACAGCTTCAAATTAAATGACTGGTGGAGCGAACACATCCATTCACTGACCTTATTATGTAATATATAATGTATTATATAGTGTGGCATATATATAATGTCAGATTCTTGATGTTGTGTAATGATGCGTAACATTAGGTTACATCACGTTACAACAGGACACGAATGACGTGTTTACGCTAATACTACTCATAACATTACTGCTGTTATTACATTATTTACTATGTCATTAGTGGAGAAATTAAAATTTAAAAATGTACCTCTTTAAAGTCTTCAGACACATGCATGCTCTGTCTAACTTGAAGATGAACTTCTAAAGTTCCTGTCTATGTAAATATGATGACTATCGTAATATCACTTTACTTTAGTATACTTTCTTTAAGCTCTCGAATGCCTAGTAATAATATCGTAAACAATTTATCGCTCACGCCAAAGGTAATAACTTACTAAGATCTAGCATGTGCTCGCACTCGTGGACTGCGGACAGAGAAAAACACACATAATTTCCTTCAGAATGAAAATCAGTGCATCAAAGTACCTTCCAAATTAAATAACACTCAATTTATACAATAAGCTAGTTTATACATTCATTCATTTGTTCATTCATTCATTCATTTGCTGAACTGCTTTATGCAACTACAGTCGTGGGTAGGCTGGAGCCAACTGTGGGAGAAGGCAGGGTGCACCCTGAACAGCTCGCCATTTCATTGCAGGGCCAACACCATAACAGCAACTCACACCCACCACCAGGGGCAATTTGTAACAGCTGATAAGCAAGTCTTTGGGAAGAAACCATAGTACCCAGATGAGGCCCACGCATGCATGGAAAAAACATGAAAACTCCACACAGAATTGCCCCCGCTCATACCCAGGACCTTCTTGCTCTGAGGCATACGTGCTAACCATCACACCACTGTGCTGCCCCGATATAATATCTACTGAATATTGAGTAACCATGTAATAGTCAACAACAACATAGTCATCCACTTTACAGTGCAGATCAGTGTGATGTGATTTCAGATGTAGCTTTGTTTTTAACTGTCTTAATGAGCAAGCATATTTCCCAAATACCCAAAATCATTAAGAAAGGCTGCCAGGTTCAGCAAAATTTCCAGCTAAACTACATCTGAAAAACCACATAAAAGACCTGAAACTAACCCCAAATGATTTGGCCACTGGAAAAGGGAGAGATATTTTTCTTCTTTATTCCTCAGTCTTTGCATTGAAAACAAGATCATCATGATCCACATGTATTTCTGGTCCATTTTAAAATTCCCCTTTCCCTTTCCCAAACTTTTTATATATCATACACTAGAACTGTGTATATCATACACTAGAAATGGTACATCACAGACACACAGTCTGCACGTTCACATAGATTACATTTGATTTGGGCAGTAGTGGCTCAGTAGTTATAGCTCTGGGTTACTGATCCGAAGGTTGGGTAATTAAGCCTCAGTACCACCAAGCTACTGCAGATGGGCCCTTGAGTGTCGCCCTTAATCCTCAACTGCTCACTTATCTTATCATTATTGTGTAGTTTAGTATTCATCATTACTGTAACTTGCTGTTACTGTTATCTTGCGATTACCGTTATTGTTATTGTCTATTATCTTGTTAATTGTTTGTGTACATGCACCTGGAACTCACATGAAAGAACATTTCCTACTACATGGGCTGTATATAGATGAATAACACTAAAGTTTGAGGTCTGAGACTGAGTTTAACATTAATTGAATGGCTGAAACATATGCTGCCCTAGCTTGCACCATGGATGAGCCTCGACTGCGTTTGAGGACCACCAGGGATGCATATGAAACCTAGCCAGGTAAAGTTTGGTTTGTTGTATTTATTTACAGCTGTGGAAATTGGCAGAAATATTATATTTATTTACCATTCTAATGTGATCTGCCTGTGGGAAGTTCAGGATGTGAAAAAAACAATATTATTATTTTATAAATAAATATTATTAATTATACAATATTTTACATTTTTTATTTAGGCTTTATTTAACCAGGTGAGTCCCATTAAGATTACAATATCACTTTTTCTAGGGAGCCCTGGCCAAAATGGCAGCAGCACCAAATTCTAGTTAAACATACACCAGACATTAAATAACATGCAATAACAGCTCACAAAACTAAGCCTAAAGAAACAAACACAAAGAAACTTTATTTGGCTAAGAAAAGCAGTTACAAACTCCTACAGAATCTGCCTCTTAATCCTTCACCACATTTTTAAAATCCCACATTTCACCACATTTTAAAAACAGGATCAGCTCTTGAAGATGTAGATCAGTCTGCAGCTGATTCCAATCTGCAGGAGCTGTGAACATAAAAGCCTGTTTGCCAAGTTCCATTCAAACCTTAAGGACGGTCAGTAAAGGGATTTCAAGTGCAGGCAATAATTACTGGTTTTAAATAAAATATATCCACAAAGGTAAGAGGGGAGCAGACCCAGGATGGATTTATAGATAAAATTATACCAACGTGTGAGTCTGCGCATGGTCATATAGGGTGCTATGGTGAGTGAGAGCCTTGCAGCCTGTTACAAGCCTCAAAGCGCTGTGGTACACAGTGTCCAGTCAATGCAAGCATTGAACAAAGGCATACATATACAGCAGATCACCATAGTCAAGCAAAGGGAGGAACGTAGCCTCAACCAGCTTTTCCTGGCAACATAAGAAAAATAAGATTTATTTCTAAAATAGAAACATAGCTTAAGCTTAAGCTTCTTTACTAGGTTTTCAATATGACATCTAAAAGTTAAACACTCATCAATTAAAATATCCAAATACTTGTATTGTTTGTACATACTGTTGTCTAGGGGTGACAGAGCCTTTTGGATGATCTTTCTCTCTATATCAGGTTTTCTCTCTCTATCAGTATCTTAAAGCTTAGGGTTGGTAATCTGGAAAGTTTGCAAAATTTGAAATTAGTATCTATGGCTAAACCTTCTCCTGCCCTTGGAGGCCATCACAGAAAATGGTGAATGGTAGTATTTCCCTGCGATGGTCTGGGTGTACCCCTCCTTCATCCACTGTCTTCTCCAGCCTCCCTGTAACCCTAGTAGGATTTATTATAAGTAGGATTGAGCGGTTGGATTGAGCGGTTACCAGCCCCAGCTTTAAGGTGCACTTCTTCTTTGTGTTTCACTGTGTATAATTGTCATGGGGTGGGGTTAATTCAGTTTTTGTAACATGTTGGTATTGTTTTTTTTTGTTGTTTGTTTGTTTATTTGTTTTTAATGCCCCTTTGAACAGCACTTTGGCTCAAGACGTGGTTTCAAATAGGCTTCATAAATAAATCTGACTTGTCATGACTAGGAGGTGGTGTGATGCATAACGTTTGTTATGGGGAACAAAAGGGAAAGACTGGAATGTAGGAAGTTAGCTAGGAGGGAAGTAGAGGTTCAGGTACTTTATTATAATGATTTCAGGTGAACATCAAGGCCACACAGGCATAGAAAAAGTAACACACTGAGCAGGCTTCAATGTGTATGTGAAAAAAAAAGCAGAGAAAGAATCGAGAGAACTTTCACTTCTCCGTTTGATTGAGCAGCTAAATAAAGACTCAGAGCTTTTTGTTTTATTTTCCAGCCAATATGTCACGTCCCTCTTCAGATATGGACATGGATTTCTGTTTTTCACAGATACATCCAACTTATACATCCAACTTATAGCGAACAGATCACATTTTTTCTGAAGCATTACAGGAACACATATTCGTTCTTCATTCTTTTTTATATTTTGAGGTTTAGACATACAAATCAGTGAGCAGAGAACTGTGGTATATCAATTGCCTCAAAAAAGATACACTGTGAGAGAGTACTGTGTGACCCTCCCTACTGCTATCAGTTTTACATTTGTGGTTGTTAGAGGCCTTGCACGTCTATCTTTAATACAGCAAAAAAGAGCAAACTCACACGCAGATCCACACAAATAAAGCAACCTTCTCTGTGCCAGAAAAGCAGAAGTTGGGGGTAGGGGGGACTCTCTTTCAGGTTCACTTCTTGTTCGGTTGTGAGTGAACGACTTGTGAGTGCGTTTGCATTGTAGATTGGCCTGTGGAGCAATTGTGAAGCACGCAAACAAAATGTGTTAACTTCTGAAAATATCTTTTGTTGTGTACCACACTAGAGGTTTGCACGGTATTTACAGAAAATGAAACAAGAATCAAAAGCTTTTTATGATAACTGTACATACTGTATATTCATGTATATTACAGTCTGATGAAGTTTATAAAGACTACTGGAGTGCTTTAATGTTCTTCTGTTTTTTTTGGGTTTTTTTTTGCTACGTTTCTTTGTCCTTCATGGCCTTCAGAAGTTTATGCCAAAAAATATAATAGCCATATCAGGAGGAACATCTGAGAACAACTGAGGTACAAGTCCTGAATATTGTTAAACAATGTGGTTCTGAGAATACAAATTGGGGTAAATCACAAGCCAATAGAGGAAAGTACATCACACTTCGACACCAATCAGTCATAACATTAAAAAAAAACTTACAGGTGAAATAATATTGACTATCTCATTACAGTAGCACCTGTAAATGGGTGGGATTTATTATGGAGCAAGTTAACAGTCAGTTTGTGAATCTCCTTGACAAGAGCCATACTGAGATGGCTGGACAACAGGGTCAGAGCATCTTCAAAACGGTCTTGTGGGGTGCTGCTATTTTGTTGTTCAACGAACAATAGGGTCATGGGCAATCAAGGCATGGGGAGCAATGTGCAAGTGATCATTAGATATGGACTACTGAAAGAAAGTGGCCTGGTCTGGTGGCCTGGGGAATCAAGTTGGTTTTACAAATGGAAGAGATGGTACTAGGATGCATTCTGGGAAGGAGGCAAGCTTAGAGATCAGTTTGATGCTCTGGGCAATGATCGGAAATCCTGGATTTTGTTTTAATTCATTTATTCATTCATTTTCTAAGCTACTTAATCCTTATTAGGGTCATGGGGAGGCTGGCACCCATCTCAGGTGACTCTTGGCGAGGGTACACCCTGGACAGCTCCCCGGGCCATCGCAGGGCCTAGTTCTAATTCAAGTAAATGTTATTTTCCTTGTCATCTATGGAAACTTTTTCGCAGACCAAATACACTTTTTCATAGCAATGGTAATTTCTAATGAGATTGTCCTCTGTCAGCAGGATAATGCCAAAAAATCTTCTGGAACGGATTAAGAGGTATGATAAAGAGTTCAAGATTGTTGATGTTGACTTGTCATCTAAATTCCCCAGATCTCAATTTGATCAAGATGAATTTGATTCAGATCTGTAAAGGCCTCACCTCAAGCCATAAAAGAAGATAAAGTCTGTTGGACTTTTACACCCAAGCCTGGAGCTTATCCCCGGTTTCCATAGCATGAAGTAGAACTAGGAGTTCTCCTCCTGGATGGGATGTTAGTCCAACACAGGTTACCTCCCCACAACTTTTTACTGGTACCCATTTATACTGCTGGGTGAACAGAGGCACACTTGTGGTTGAGACCTTGCTCAACGTTGTAAGCACAGTGGAAGTCTAACCAGGATTTGAACCCATGACCACTCGACCATGTGCATAGTACCCAAACCACTACACCACCGGCACCACTTATTTTGAAAACATAATCTGCTGCTGAGGGCGGCACGGTGGCGTAGTGGTTAGCACGTCCGCCTCACAGCAAGAAGGTCCTGGGTTCGATTCCCAGCTCCGGCGTTTCTGTGTGGAGTTTGCGTGTTCTCCCTGTGCTTGCATGGGTTTCCTCCGGGTACTCCGGTTTTCTTCCACAGTCCAAAAACATGCACTGTAGGCTAATTGGCTGTTCCAAATCACCGCTAGGTGTGAGTGTGAGTGCGAATGTTTGTGTGATTGTTGGCCCTGTGATGGTCTGGCGAGCTGTCCAGGGTGTACCCCGCCCTCGCCCAGAGTCGGCTGACATGGGCGCCAGCCTCCCAGCTACCCTAATTAGGAATAAGCGGTTCAGAAGATGAATGAATGAATAAATCTGCTGCTGACATTCTAGTGCAGGTATCACAGTATACCTCAGAGGTCTTGTACTGTTTTGACAGCACAAGGAGGAGCCTGCACAAAATTAGGTAGGTGGTTTTATATATATATATATATATTCAAGGAAGGTGCCACTTACAGCCACACTTTTCCAGCTGGTTCGGGAATCGAACCAGTAATCTTTCGGCCTTATATGATTCCTGAACCAGCAGGAAAAATGTGTGGTGGTGGGGGAGTGAGTGGCACCTTCCCTTCTTCCACATTCATGGCTGAAGTGCCCTTGAGCAAGGCACCTAACCCCCATCTGCTTGCCGGACACCTCAATGTGTGTGGCAGCCCATTGCTCTGATTGTGTGTATGTGTTCACTTTGGATGGCATAAATGCAGAGGCAATATTTTCCCTTGCGGGATTAATACAGTATAGCAAAAATCTGAATTGAGAAAAAAAATTATATATATATACATACATATAGTGGAGAAAAAAAGTATTTAGTCAGCCACCAATTATGCAAGTTCTCCCACTTAAAAGATGAGATCGGTCTCAAATTTTCATCGTAGGTACACTTCAACCATGAGAGACAAAATGAAGAAAAAAAATCCACAAAATTATACATACGTCTATACATAGACGTTCATCTCAATACTTTGTTATATACCCTTTGTCGGCAATGACAAACGTTTTCTGTAAGTCTTCACAAGGTTTTCACACACGGTTGCTGGTATTTTGGCCCATTCCTCCAT
>JAOUQZ010000035.1:6129812-6141227 GCA_028564935.1 Neosilurus hyrtlii
CTAACTAACAACCCCGCCCCTACATCGCTAAGCCTGATGGGTGAGAGATACTTCTATGACATACGCCACAATATATAACTTTTTAAATTGTTGTTATCATTATTACTATTTCATTTTGGTTTATCCTTTAAGGTTACACGAACGCTGAAGCCCATTTCAGCCAACTCTGGGCAAAGGCAGGATTCGCCATGAATTGCTCGCCTGTCCATTGCAGGGCCAACACACACTCATTAAAAGTCACATTTACACCTAGGGCAATTTAGAGTATCCAGTTAGGCTACTGTACTTCTACTTGGGAGGAAACCGGAGTACGCTTTAATGCAGAGATGCCTAGTCAAGGCTGGGACTCAAACCCAGGACCTTCTTGCTGTGAGGTGAATGTGCTAACCACAGTCACCGTGCTGCCCCACTCTATACTAATGATAAAAATAACACAGTACACAGACGCAGCGTACAAAGACTCATTGGGTCGTGTTAAAAAAAAAAAAAAGTCCAAGGTGCAGAGACGGCATCAAAATAACACTTAGAAAAATTAGCCATTTTAGCATCTCAGCTCACACTATGCATTATGGGATCGGGGCTGTAAATGATGAAAAGCACTATGAACGTGAGCAACCGCTTTAGGGTTTTTCTTCTCTGTGGGTAAATTATGCTGAAGAAATGGTGGTATACATGTACATTCCGGCTCTGTTTGTGCTCTCAATTATGGATCTCACGCGGACTTTTACTCCACCTTTCATGTCTGTAGTGTCCGGTACATAAACAATAGCACAATATGCACCATGTTTACACTTCACCTGAACTTAAGGTTTAAACACAGTTAAAGCTACACACCTCCCTTAACACACATTATCACATTGTGTGTCTTTGGTAGCCAAACGCGAGGGAAGCTCAGCGTTCTCAGCGTGTCTCCATCTACACAAATATATTGTTTATTTATTCTCCACATGTTGGGTTGCCCAGTCTGCGCATGCTCTCTTTTGTATAGTTAATGTATGTTACTTTGTTATGGTACATGATGGCTGTCATAATTTTTATGTTTTTCTTTTTGTTTTTTGTTTTCAGGCCCAACCGAGAAACACTACCGTACTCAAGGCTTGTGGGTGATTATGGGACTGTTGTCCTTCCTGATGCTGGAGAAGATGTTTCCCGATGAGGGCGGTGCTTCAGATGGCAGTGCCATAAACCACACAAACAATGTAATTCTTCCACTGCAATTATATAATGCTGTTCCACAGTGCTGTTAAATTCTCAACTCTGGTCGCGAAGTTGTTGACAAAATATCTTGAATTTCACATTATAACTTAAAATGGTTGTGTCATAGTTGCTGCATACACTTCACCTTCAGGCATGCAAACTTGGGGTTAAAAAGATGAGAAGGATGTGCAAGATCTGGGTAATACTCCCCGAGATATGAATTTTTAAACCATTAAGAATCAAACAGTTTTGCCGTACCTTGGCAGCAACGTTGAATTTTGTGTATTTTTGCGTGTTTGATCGCTTCCATGTGGTCATCCTGGATCACACTTTCTCTCGTTTTAAACAAGATTTCAGTGACACCTGCAGTTATTTTCCCTGCCCTCATGACCCCGGCAACTTTTTCTTAAACATATGTCTCTCCACAGCGCGCATCAGCTCGGCTTGTCTTCTGTGCTATTAGCATTCAACTAGCATCCATTTGTATTGTAAACAGTGGCAAAACAATAAATATTAAACTCAATATGCCAGAAACAGATCTATATATCTACATAAGATATGTTTAGATCACGCCTATGTAAAAATGCCAAAACGTGAAAGTCGGCTGAAGGAGTTGTTGAGACACCTCCCCCCTCTATATTTCTGTGTGTGTGTGTGTGTGTGTGTATATATATATATAATTACTTGTAAGTCAATTTTAATGATTTTTAAAGTAGATTAAATATGGGTTTGACAAGATTTTAGCACGAGCCTTGTTTAGCACGAGCCTTGAACCTTGCATGAGACACTCTTAGTTGTGCACTTTACAGAGGATAAGAATAGTCTTATGTTGCAACATAACCCTTCCTGAATGTGTTTTACTGGAGCCAGTTCCAAATACTTTTGAACCGAACATTAGTGTAAAAACTGCAGAAATTAGTGATTCTACAAATCACAATTGCCCTGAGCAGTAAGTACCTCATGACTTTAACATTCCTTCCATGTTCTGCTTTTGCTAGCACGTTATAGGGCACAATTTGGTCACATATCCTCTCAGAATGAAATTTCACGGCATGATAGGTTGTACTTTACATCTCATAAGCAGAAGCAATTTCCTGACACAAAAGAGCTCAAGCATGAAATATACAAAATGAACATGCTCTTACCTTTCTGCCTGGTAACAGATTGCGGCCCCTGCCATGGCGCTTTCCTGCTTTCGCGGACATATCATAAATCGAGACTACCAAAAAGGCCCCTGAATTCCCCTATCTTTAGAAAATAACCCACATATGAGACCTGTCTTCTAAAGGCGGGATACTACAGATTCGATATGAAATTATAACTAGCAGTCAACAAGTTTGCAGTACCCGTGACCCAACAGCTTTAAGATCTCTGGAGCAGTGGATTCTGGGAGTAGTGAGCTGATTCTGTTTTATCTTGTCTTTAATCTACGTTCCTTCTTGCACCGTCATGTTATATTTGTCATTGTGCGACGTATTTCTGAGCCTCATGGTGGCACCATATCATGTTAACCATCAGAGTGACACCAGTACTTACTATTCCAGCATGTGTGTACAGGACTGCCCTAGCAGAAGCATATGTTAAAGCGATGTGTGGTATGTTTATTTCAGCTGAAGAGGAATTCCATGTTTTTTTTTTAATGTTCAGAATAATTCACCCGTTCCAGATTTAAAGTTTGCGTCTGCCTTGCTGTATCTGATCTATGCAATAATATCATGCATGATGTCTCCACCCTCTCCTGATATTCTATGAAAATCTCAGTTGTAATATTAGAGTCTATTTTTCTTGCCATGTCAGTCTAATTTTACCAGACGTAATAGAAATCCTTCTGCACATCAGGTCTGGAAACCTATCGGATCATTTCAAAACGTGTATATCAAACCCCCAGAATAAACACACCCAGTTATATTTACTGGATAGAGATATTTTTATCCATCTAGAAAACAGGAGACTACACTTTATCGCCCATAACATTTTAAATCTTCCTTTGGCTGCTCCTGTTAGGGGTTACCACATCAGCATGTCCTTCTTCACCACATTCATAAAGCTTCTCTTTGGCCTTCCTCTTCACCTTCTACCAGGCTAGCCATCCTCAATACACCCTTCATCCCTCCTCTGCAGATGCCCAAGCTGCTGGGAACATGTACAGCTCGCTTGAGTTATCGGTGGTTGGTAAAGAGGACTGTGTTGTCTGCGTAGATAAAAATGCGAACGCTTCCTTGAGCACCACATATGCATGACGCATAGTAAAAGCAACATGCCGACAGGTGGACATTCAGAGCTGCTACGCAGACGCGTAAAAGTTTTCTGATCACAAAATAAATTAAAGAAAAAACATAAATGCTATGAAAAATATTCACTCGAGTCACAATATTTTTGCTCAGTAAATTTTGAATCTACTCTTATCGATTGTTTCTTTGAATCTTTTTTCACAGTTTTTTTATTTATATATTTCCCCCCCCCCTTAGTTTAGTTGTAGCCAATTCCCACCCGTTATGTATGGCATTCCTCTTGTATGCATGAGCTCAGAGACGCCCACGATAGGTTGGTAATTGCATTGATCAATAGGCGAGGTGAGCCAATTAGCCATGGGTTCGTATCAGTGCATGGCTGCGTGCATCATCCTGGATGTGAACTCATGATCTCCAGGTTCATAGTCACACACCTCGTCAATGCACCACTCGGGAGCCTAAAGCAAATTTGAATGTATTTCATGACATCAGTAGTAAATTATCTATAAACTTGAGCCAAAATTTTGTATATCTCGGGGTGGTCAAAATTTTAAACGTTTTTGAGTTTGATCATAAGTCAGTAATTATGTAGAGATATGGTTGCCATTTTGTTTAGTTTAATACTACTTTAAAAGTCTGTGTTCCACTAGTGAAACCTCATAGAGTAGGCAGTTTGAGTTGGATAATTAATACTGCAAGAATTATCTGTAATGTCTGGTGTCGAATTGCAAAATGCGATTTAAAATGAGAGCTTTTGTGATCCATTCTGACCTTTGTGCTGCTATTTCTGCCGACATTTACCTTCCTCTCCACATTCGTCAAGACTGAAAATCTAATCCTAAATTTATACACTGTCAGACAGTTAAAATACATGCGGTGGGTTCCTGTGTACTAATAATGTTTTATGCCCCAGCAGTTAATATTCTTTGCCCAACCAAAAAAAAAAAAAAAAAAAAAAACCCTTCCAAACTAATATTTTCTTGGAGAGCCTTGAGCCTTGATCTCAGCACATACTCTCCATGGCACTGTTAACAATCTTAATAAACATGACATTTATTTCCATCCAGTCTTGGGTTAATTTCTCACCGACGTCTTGAATCGATGAGGGAAAAACTAAACCACTCCATAATGTCTTCTTCAGCACATCCCGGAAACTTTCAATAGGGTTAAGGTCAGGACTCTTGGGTGCCAATACATATGAGAGAAGGATTCCTCATGCTCAGCAGTTGCTCTACAAAAATAATAAACATTTCTGACCCTGTGCAAGTAAAAGTGAGACACTCATGAAGCATGCGTTGTAAGCCGATGTCTGAAAAATATGCATGTATATCTGCTTGTGTATGAGTCCCAAATCTAGACAAACTTCCATGGAGTTTCGAGGATACAGAGGTTTCCCCTTTTTGTTTTTTGGTGGTTCGCTTTCAGGGCATTGCATCAGACCCAGGTCAATATCTAACTGTTTTCTCACTCCTGCAGAGCAATGAAGAAAATAGATTGTGAAAGACTTGAGGTTTTTTGCTCAATGTTCTCTGCTTGTACAAACGATGTGTGGTTAGACTGGATTGATTATTTCTTTGCCAAACATCCAAGATGAAATTTTTATGCTCCCCATACTCTTAATATTTATTTCTGCACTGCTCTTGCTTCTCTCCTTCACTCCTTTTCTCTATATGTAAGATATCTTTTTTTTTTTTTTTCTGAATGTCCTTTCATGCTGGGTCTGCACTGGTCATCAGGGCCAATGCAAATCTTTATCTTGTGCAAGAAGAAGATTTGGATTTGGAGATATCAGCTGTAACCGCGATCTTCAACCCTAATTCTCCTTCTGGTGTCTGGGCATCCTAATCAAATTTCTGTTCTGCTTTTATATTAGATTGTTTTTTTTTAGGAGTGTAACTGAGGTCATGTGGTTTCTCTAGCCAGGCAAGACCAGTAAGGTAGATTGACAACCAAGGCTGCAAAGCTGGTTATAAATAGAGTCCAACAGGAAGCTGCTGCAGCCAGTCCTGTACCAGCAGACACCAATGCCGTCTGAAGTCAATAGACCAGCTGTACAACCACAGGCAAGAGGGAGCAAAGTCCTACCAGGGAGGAACACATCTAATTTTGCCTCAAAATATCCATTGACCTCTAAAAATTCTTAGACTGAATACGTCAGTGTTTACAGGAAAATCTCTGTTGCTTGGTTCCAGACTAACATCATTCACGTTCACTCACTCGTTTGCGAACCACTTACTCCTATTAGGGTCACAGGGAGGCTGGAACCTATCTCAGCCAACACTGGGCGAAACAGAGGTATGTCCTGAACAGCTCGCCAGACCATCGCAGTGCCAACACTCACACCCGTCCCATGGGCAATTTGGAACAGCCAATTCGCCTACGGGGCATGTCTTTGGACTGTACGAGGAAACCGGGGTGCCCAGAGGAAAACTTCACAAGCACAGGCAGAACACGCAAACTCCACACAGGAGCAGCCGAACCCAGGATCTTCTTGCTGTGAGGGGGACTTGCTAACTACCCTCTCTGAATTACTGTTAGAAAGAAAACAAGTATTTGGGTCTGTTTGTAAATACTTAATTGGCACATTGTATTTAGGCGACCCCCTTTTTGAGACAAAATATGCCCTTCAGTCCAGGGGAGGAATTTGTTTTTGTGTTTTTTCTTCTCCCTGCTCATTCTTACATCCCCTTCACACAAAGGGACAAAGGATGTCATTTTGGCTTTTAAAGCTTGAAAAGTGTGGAGAAAATCTCACGGTTTCAAATTTAAACATTTCTTTCATGGTGGTTTCTCACGTCTCCTTTTCCGTTGTGAAAATACATGAGAAGTCTTTGGGACGATCTGGATTGATGCCATGACTCCTAATGTGATCTTTATCTTGCAGTGGACAAGAATCACCTCTTGTTTGGTGTTTTAGCTGCTCAAACACACTCAAGTTGACCATGTTATCCCCCAAAATGCAGTGTGTTGGAGCAAAGAGAGAACTCAAACTGAATTTATACTGAATTCTGAAAAAATCACTTGAATTAATATTATTATTATTATTATTATTATTATTGTTGTTATTTTTTAATTTCCTGACTGTGTCTGACTTTCTTTTGATTCTCTTCTTTTTAGTCCTGCTCAGCACGTCACCAGGTTGAGGGTTCTTCAGAAATGAACAACATCTGCCCCAACAGTAATTCCAACACCAAGCCAGCAACTGACATCAGCTCACAGCCTGGACGGGAGAAGATAAAGGTTAGTTGGAAGCTGTGTTCACTGGAAACAGTGACATTCTGGAGGGGATTTTTACAGATTATAATAACATTAAATACAGTTTATAGAAGATCAGATGCAGTATTCTTGTTGTTCAAGGCTAAACTGCACACTTCACATTAACTGAACATCCCTCCAAAACACAAATGAAAACTTGATCTGAAATTTGAAGTGCTTTGTTCAAAATATATTTAATTTTAATAGCTTCATTTTAGTGAGCGGCACTGTGCTGCTGTGGTTAGCATGTCTATCTCACGGCAAGAAGGTCCTGGGTATGAGTCATGGGTGTCAGCTCGGGCATTTCTGTCTGAATGTTTGCTCTGTTCTTGCTCGGGTTTTCTCCGGGTATTCCAGTTTTCTCTGACAGCCCAAAAATATGTGCATTAGGCTAACTGCCTGTTCAAATTGACACTAGGTGTGAGTGTGACTGTGAATGGTTGTATGTGTGTGTGATACCATGCGATGGTCTAGCAAGCTTGTCAGGCATACCCTAGCTTCGCCCAGCATTGGCTGAGAGAGACTCCAGCCTCCCCGCGACCCTGGTAGAATGAAGCGGTTTGGTGAGTGAGTGAGTAAGTTGCATTAGTTATGTAATTATTGGTAACTTTTTTACGGTGCTCTGTAAATCCATAAGTTTGTCTTGTAATAGCTTTAATTTATTTTTTTTTTTTACTTTATTTGTTTGTGTTGTATTTAATTATTGTGTCAATTTATTTTGTCCAGACGAGTGGCTATCTGAACCTCCTGGCCAACTGCATCGACAACTTCACCCACGGCCTGGCGGTAGCAGGAAGCTTCCTAGTCAGCAGGAAGGTAGGAGAGCTGAGAGATTAGTGTCACGCTGACGTTCATTCAGACTGGTTAATACCCACTGTCAGCCATTTGAACACATTAGGTCAGCTGTAATTAATAAGCCATGTTTCGTTTTTTCCTCAGGATTCCTCTAATGTAATGTAATTTCTGCTACATTATTAAGCCTTTTGAATACCATTAGGACTGATGTGCATGTTCCAGCACTTATTGGATATGACGTTTCTGATAATATGGACAGTGAATGAGCCTCTGTAGTTCAGAAACAGTAACATGCATTTTTGGCATTCCAGAAATGATAATTTGATTAATTGGGAGTTAATGGGCAGTCCTATCGGGTTTAGTCTATGACACATACTGAGAGCATGTTCCTTGTTTCCCAGCTTAACCTGGCTACTTCCATGGTCCTATGTCTGTTTTGGCTCACTATCAGTTTGAAAGCGCAAAGGACAGATCCCATTTCTGCCAAAGAACATGAAGGCTTACTGTGTGAGCTGCATTCCTTTGACTGCCGTTCCACACTTCTTGTACGTTAGCTTGCTAGGAGCTACATTCTTCTTATACTCGTATAGATGTCTAACACATATGTTTGATGTTTGTTAAGGGTTCCACATTATGTGCATGAAGATTAGAGAAAAGGAGATTACTGTAAAAGGGTGCTGTGCGCTTGGTGTCGGGGGTGTAGTATTAATAGGATAGCTGCATGTAGGGAAGGTCCAGGTGGAGAAGCATAAGGCTCACAGCTTGTCTGCTGTGGGAGTTTCAGAGTGTGACATCCAGTTTATTTCCTCTCAGATACCAAAACATTTGCTTATTTTGGGTACTGGACAGACAAGAATGAAAATACCTTCTTCTGTATTTCAGGGTTTGCTAAATGTAATATGGGCTTTCAATTGATTATTGTTGTTGTTGTTGTTGTTGTTGTTGTTATTATTATTATTAATTTATGTTAATTATACTATTAGTAGTAGTATTTGATAGTATTCACTTAATTAACAAATAAAATATGCAATTAAATTATTAATATTACAAATGGGAATATATAAAAAAAATGTAAATACATTTTTAAAAAAGTAATACTTTAATTATTGCTTTTTTCGTCTGTTTCTGTCTTTGTTTGCTTGTTTGTTTTTCTTTTTCTCTTTGTTGTTTCTTTCCTCATTTTTTTGTCTGTGTTTGTTTTTTTTCATTGTTTTATGTTTGTTCTTTTCTTTCTTTTTTGTTTTTCTTAGTTTTTTGGTTACTTTCTGTCCTTTTGTTTGTGTTTATTTCTCTCTCTCTCTCTGTCTCGTTGATTGCTCCTAGAGACTTCAGTTTGTATTTATGTATCTATTTTTTTATGTGCTGGTAAAATTTTTTTATAGGTATTCAGTTTCTCCATATGTGTAACTTTTTTTATTTGTTTTCTTTTATTTATTTTTATAAATACATCAGTGGACAGAGATTTGTTCATACGTTTCTCCATTCATGTTTTTTGATGTGCATTAGCAGTAAAGAGTTTTTGTTCCTCTCTGCTCTGACAGGTTGGCTTTCTGACAACCTTTGCAATCCTGCTGCACGAGATCCCTCATGAGGTCAGCCTCTCTCTTTCTACCTCTCCCTAATCTGATGTTAAATGCACTTGAAATGCAGTACCCGATGCTCAGAGTTGTAGCACCACCACCACATCATTCTTTGTGGCACAGCACCTCATTAAAATGAATCAATAATAATTAAATGTTTAGACCCTTAGAAACCCATTCACTTCCCAGGCATATTAAATAAAGATGAAATGCAGTTTTATCTCTTGGAAATAAAATTTAATCAGCCATGATGTCCTTTTAAAACCATTTGCATGCTCATGTACGTGAGTCTCAATGACCCCTGCACCGGGCGCAATGATATCAGTAAACATTGCCATCTTGGGGCAAGCGAGCGAGCAGAACACTAATATCGGACTTTTCCACTTTCTGTGTTGCACTGCCAAGTTATCACGTACGTGCTCAATCATTCCTCTGGTCACATGACCTTGTGATTGTAAACTGACACAGAACCGAAACAAGATGCAGAACAGGTGAATAAGAGATACTAAGCATGTAAGCTGGGAAAATTTAGTATTCTGCCAGAAGGAACTGATAAAACATAATAAAACACATTGTCTGTTTACTAGAGAATGGACAGCTTTGAGTCATTGTTTTTAAAATTCTATGACGGTATTGTCTTGTGTGCATGTGAGGACTATTGTGTGAGTGTTGTGATATTCTTACAGACATTGCTAACTGAAGGTAGTGTAGGTTTTACCTCTTGATGAGCTGTGTGTGTCTGCGTATACAGGTGGGCGATTTTGCTATTCTGCTGCGTGCTGGTTTTGATCGCTGGAGTGCAGCATGTATGCAGTTGTCCACGGCACTGGGTGGAGTTCTGGGGGCGTGTTTTGCTCTTTCTGCTCAATCACAGCAAGGTGCAGGTAAGACAGCACAAGGTTCACACCACAACACAAGATGTTAGTCTACATATGGCATTTATTCATTCATCTCAGTGTTATTTTTTTTATTAATTCATTTAAAGCTCAGGTTCTAATTAAAGAGATGGTTAAGTTGCCTGTGAAAAGGCAAGTTTGCATACTTCTCTTAGAACACTTCCATGCTTACATGCACAGTGTGGGGATTTTGACAGGGTCATGGTGGTTCCAACACCCATCAGCACACCTGCCTGTAAAAATTTTTCATTCATAGATGTTTCACGCACTCTGGAAATTACATCACTATAGGCATCGGAGTCATGTTTTCCTCATATTATCTGAAAATTGGTAGGTGCTCAATGTCCTTCTTTTTCTTAGCATATGTTGAGGGTGAGAAGCATGCAGTAGTGTTGGAAAGCGGCAATGTACAGCTCGCTCGAGTTATCTCTGGAGCAAGTGAACATTCAGAGCTGCAACATAAATATGTAAAAGAAAGTTTTAGTTTTCTGATGAAAATGTGCCAAAACAAAAAAAGATAAATATTTACAAAATAGCGACTCAAGCCGCGGTACTTTCACTTGACGAATTCGCAAATGGCTCTTATTGTATTTAGTTTGCAGTATTGCACATTGAACATTCTGATAATTTTGAGTACATCATCTGGGTACTCATTATACACTGCATGTTGTCATACTGTGATAGGGATGAAAGAGCTTGTGAACTCAAGTGTAAATAGACACACGTTAATCTGGGGTGATAGACTCTGGTTTTAAGGTCCAAGGGTAATCCAGATAATGATTTATTTATTCCTAATCTAGACCTTAAAGTATGCCCTGTATTCTTTTAATCAAATTCGTTAGATACTGTATTAGATTCCTTTTGACAATCAGCTCTTGAATCCTTTTGTAGAATGTCTCTGAAATCTAAAGATGTAGGCATTTGATTCTTGGGTTGTTAGTTT
Organism: Neosilurus hyrtlii; assembly: GCA_028564935.1. Classification (NCBI taxonomy): domain Eukaryota; kingdom Metazoa; phylum Chordata; class Actinopteri; order Siluriformes; family Plotosidae; genus Neosilurus; species Neosilurus hyrtlii. The sequence continues at coordinate 6,140,710 of JAOUQZ010000035.1, forward strand.
TTCAGGACTTTCATCACAACAAGTGAGCAAAAGTTGGATACACAGCTTATACACTATGGTGCTGATGTGTACATGGAACAGATACACTCCAAACCAGATCGATTATGCTCAAAAGTACACATCTGTATGTCCATCCTCTGTAATACTTTACTGTGTACGCGAACCAAATTCCACCATTTCACAGAAACAAATTTAGGAGTTTTGAACAGTATTACCCTGTAATGGCCTAAAGATGGGATTAAGATGTGTAATATTTCTTTTGCTTTTCTCTTGAAGAAAATGCCACTGCCTGGATTTTGCCCTTCAGCTCTGGAGGCTTTCTCTACATTGCGTTGGTCAATGTGGTGCCTGATCTTCTGCAGGAAACCAATTTCAGGTATTAGTCCATGGGCCACTTCACGATTCATTTATTTATTCATTCTCTGAACCGTTTAATCGTAGTTAGGGTCACGGGGAGGCTGGTGCCCATCTCAGCCGACTATGGGTGAGGGCAGAGTACACCCTGGACAGCATGCCAG
>JAOUQZ010000035.1:6141327-6160053 GCA_028564935.1 Neosilurus hyrtlii
GTTGGTCAATGTGGTGCCTGATCTTCTGCAGGAAACCAATTTCAGGTATTAGTCCATGGGCCACTTCACGATTCATTCTCTGAACCGTTTAATCGTAATTAGGGTCACGGGGAGGCTGGTGCCCATCTCAGCCGACTATGGGTGAGGGCAGAGTACACCCTGGACAGCATGCCAGGCCCTTGCAGGGCCCACTTCACAATTATGATTTTAATTATTTTAATAATTAAGGCATATCAGGTATGAGAAGCATGCCATAGAAATATTACATCAGCAGCGCTGGTTTCAAAAATTACTCGCTCACTCATTTGCTGAACCGCTTAATCCTATTAGGGTCACGGGGAGACTGGAGCCTATCTCAGCCGACACGGAGTGAAGGTGGGGTACACCATGGACAGCTCACCAGAGCATTGCAGGCCCGACACACATACACACACAGCCATTCACACCTCGGGGCAATCTGGAAAAGCCAGTTAACCTAATGTGCATGTCTTTGTACTGTGGGAGAAAACCAGAGTAGGAGGAAACCCAAACAAGCTTAGAGAGAACATGCAACCTCCACACGGGACTCAAACCCAGGACCTTCTTGCAGTTGCTAGCCTCTATGCCACCGTGCTGCCCCAATGTTTAATATTAACATTTTCTGTAGACTTCAGTGTAAATGTTGCCATGTTAGTGTTACAAGCTGTCATGGAAACCATATACTGCCAGCAATACCATGTATGATGTACACCCTTTGCTCTGATCTCCACAGACATTCATTACTTCAGATCGTGTTGATCTTTTGTGGTGTCGGAGTCATGGCACTGCTGTCTGTTATAGCGGACTAGCCTGAGGACAACCCTGCGCTTGTAAGACTTTTTGAATGAACGACTGACATCTACCAGGTTGGAGAACTGATGGACAATGCACTCCAGTATTTAAGCTTTTAAAATAACGGTTTGAAACTGACCCAAAGGGATGTTCAGACAATCAGGTTTGTGACTGTTGTTTTATGTATAAGTACGTGTAATTCTTTTATCTTGGACCTATACACAGGCACTTTGAGTCAGAAATGTAGCTGACAAACACCAGCGCAAAGGGTGGGAAGAGAGAACTAAAAGACCAAATGATGCAGTGATTGCTTTGTTACAGTCAGTATGCGATTGGAAAAAGAAACTATACAGTGAGCATATTAATGGCTTTTCAGTCACTGTACATAATACTGTCAAATATTTAGCTAAACATTGCATGACTTTTAAAATACGGGTGCTTATGAACAGTGCGCCCATAAAACTACACATGTTGATTATAGAAACACAATCATACTTTTTATCTCCGAAACTTTCCAAAGTGTTAGTTAGCCTGCTTGGCAGACTGTACTGATTGTATGCTGTCTTATCAATTCTTACAAACTCATGCTTATATTTTAATGAGCAGACTTGGGTGTTCGTAGTAGAATGTATGGTTACGCAACTCACACACTCATGTAAACACTAAGTGCATAATGTATTCATGAAATCCCTATAGAAAGTCCATAGAGGGTGCACTAACTTTTCCTTTCTGAGTATTATTATGCAACCTTAAATTGTGCGTATTTAAGCATGCTGCTTAAGGTTTTTTGTACAGTGTTTTGTTTTTTGTTTTTTCTTCCACTGATGTTATGTTCCACTTCACCACTCGGGATGAATGCAGATGCAACAATGCAGATTCTATTAAGCTGCTTAGCATTTTAAAGCCTTAGTGTTAGCCATATGATTTACTAGTTTATTCTTTCTCTTCTGGCCTTTTGGATTTTAAGAGGTCTTAACTAAAGCTGACTGAACATGGATGAAGTTTCTGGAATGAGATTAATCGTATTACTCATGGGAAATGTGGCCTTTTGTTCAAGCATGAAATCGTATTGTACAATTTCCCCAAGTGTAAAAATAGAGTAAAAAAACTGCACACTGTACAATGGATTGTTATGAAAGTAATGTCAGTCATCAGGTCAGAGTATTGTTACATATGTATATATTTTAAAAAAATATATATTTATTATACAGTATATAAAAGGTCATGTGTGAGAAGGAACAAAGTTTTACGTTTGAAGTTTTTAACACTCCCAACACTGTTTATGAAATAAAGAGCTGAAATGTCTGTAGTTTTGTCGATTTACTTTTCACCACGACCGCCACCATCAAAAAAAAAAAATACCATTTGTGCTTATCTTTTATTTTTTTACATTGTAAGCTAAAACGTGTTCATTATGTAGATGTGCTCAGGAGTTAAATTGGAAACTAGGTTATATGGAAGTCCAAACTTCCTTCCATTCCTCCATATCTCTTCCCCTGTCTGTCTGTTCAACCATCCAATTTTTAGGGCCAGGTCAGTTCAGTGCCACAGTGGATCCAGAGCCTATCCCAGACACACTGTGTTTCTGGCAGGAAAATGAGCTAAATGGGATACTGGTCTGTCTCAGGGCACCATGGACATGCATTCACAGTTGGAGGCCATAAACAATTACAAAGCCTCCTACCAGAACGATTTAGGGAGGTTAAGTGAAATTTGATAGTTTGATCAAAGTATTGCTTAAAAGTATAAATAAGCAAGATTACATTGAGAGCGCAGCACTCACTGCTGGGCTTGGGGTAATACCATGCTTCCAAAAAAATAGTCCTCCTGTCTCACAATGTTAAAGAATCTTTCAAAAATTTCCTGGATCGAGAGTTTGATTCAGTTCATCTCCAAAAATCTAATGGCATCCTCCTTGTCCAAAGCCCTGAGTCAACCCCCACCTGTAGGAGAATAAAAAAGACAAAAAAATAAACTTCCGCACATTGTGCGTAATCCTGCTAGCAAACACACAAACCAGAGGAAAAACATTGCCACCTTGTTTCAAGTTCTATTTCAAGTCACATACAGGTAAGAGTGGAACGCCATTACTGTCAATGAAATTCTTGAAATGTTCTCTGATGTAATTCTAATGGTTGAAACTATTTCTAACATTTTCAAGGTTGTGTAACACACTACCAAAAGTTGTGAACCCCTAAACATCACACACATGTCTGTTGTTTGAAATCCTCTTTCCAGATCCCTTTTGTTGTTCAGATATCCTCCACACTGGGAGATGTTTGCACTAGATCAGTTAGACACAAGAAACTTGAAGCAGTTAGCCACTAATGTCTGGCAGCGAGACCTGGTGTACACTCCCTTGCAAAAAAAATATTATCCATGTCTGTATTCTCCAAAATTTTTGTAATTATTTGCTGTAACATAAATATATTGAGTAAGTATGAGAATTCTATTAAATAGTCAACATCTAATTATTTTCCCTTTTGATTTTCACAAGCCTTCAAGTCTCATGGTTCGACTCGCTGAAAGTTTCTTGCATCTGGAAGTGTCCATATTTGTCCACTCGTACTTGACAGCCTCCCAAAGTTCAGTGGTGTTACTAAACTGTTGTCCAACTAATTGATGTTGGATGTATGCCCAGATACTCTATTGGCTTCAAATCTGGACTCTGTCCCGGCAAGAACAGGAGCTTGATGCCGTTCCTGTCCAGCCAAGCTTTAGTTGCTTGGCGGTGTGGGCTGGGACGTTTATTGGTTATTTTAAAAAAAACGAATTATTTGAAATTAATTAGCTGGTATTGAGACAAACCATTACCATTAATTGGTAATAATCAATGTTGGCTCAGTTTTTTTTGTTTTTTTGTTTGTTTTTTGCCCACGAGTGTACAGTCAGCATTTCAGTTCATGCCAAACGTGCTCAGTGCAGGACACTTGTTCTTGTTCACCAAACTTGCTTTTACAAAAACCAAATCATGGCTTTTGTCAGGAACCATCTTCACTAGGCCTCACCAGTTCCTTGTGTTCACTGATGTGTGAAAGATTCAATCAGTTCCCAATTTAGTAATTTAATAAAGTAAAACAAAGTAAGTACAAAACACGTGATCTTGCATCATGGCCATGGGCTTCACTCAAGTCTGAGTCCAAACCACCTTCTCGTAGCAACCAGACAAAATGAGCCCCCTCTTCTCATCTGACTCCCAGTTTTATTGTTTGCATGCTATCTTCAGGCCACTTCTATGCACACGTCTTGTGCCTCTTAGGGGCCCCGTGGTGGATCTTTACTTGACTTCACAGGACATATGTTTTACATGATATGCAAGGAGTAACAATATCTATAGAACAACATACACCCTGCCTCTCAAAACAGGAATTTAAACCTCTAAACATTCACATCATATGCTTTGACACCCAGCATGAGTTGACAGATTCTTTTCAGTAAGTATACAATGGAGACCACAGTTTTCACCCACAGAACTGGGGGAGACTAAATTGTTAGCTATAGAATGTCTGAGATACAAAGCCTGTTTTCAAATATGGTAATCATCCTACAGACACATGAACACAGAAATACTTCTATATTATAATTAAAAGAATACAGCTCTTATTAATTTTAACACTTTGTGCACAGGAGCTTTGTCGTGCTGGAACACGTTCAGGCCTCTTTGTTCCTCTGATGGGAAGCTGCAATACTACAGGATCTAAAGACACTTTTGGAAAACTGTGCATCTGCCTTTATTAGAACAGACCAAGATATGGGGTCAGGTGTACACAAACGTTTGGCAAATTCGCAAGAAAATTCTGTGACAAGAATTCATTCCTACTTAATTTTACATTTAGAGCATTTGGTGATAATTCCTATAAAAAATTATTTAGAGGCATTCACCTTATTCTCCGTCAAAAAAAGGCCCTCATGCAAAGGCACCAAGCTGTAAGAAACCCTGTTTAAGATGATTAACAGCTATGACTGTGTTTAAGTGCTCCTGACCTCACATACTCTAGCAACTCGCAGTAATGTTCTGCCTTGGAGTAATGCTGTGGCATTTCTCTCCCTGCACAGCCCGGCTCTGAACTGTCATATGGGAAGTGAGAGGGTGGTATTGATCATGCGCTCACACTTGTCCAATTTCGACACAGTCTGTTTGGCAAAGAAATGGTTGCCATATCGACTCCCCGGCTGGTTGCCTTCCTTTGTCAGCTGCCCAGAAGTGGCTTGCTGTGTTTGGGGGAAACTGCCTGGAACTTTCAAAGATAGGCTGCATTCTAACAAAGCCGTCTAATTGCAGTCATTCAGAGCCGGCAGCAGAGTTAACTACACTCACTGCTGTTTAAAATGATCAGGCTCTTTCTACATGGTCATCTCCCATATTGATCCTTCTACACCTCCTATGGGAATCTTACTGCTGTAGACTCGCTAATGAAGATCTGGTGTTTCAAGTCTTTTTATGGAGTTTTTCCTTTGTTCAACTCTTAAGGTCTGATTTTCAGTCTGTGCATATTCTCTTTCTGATTTAGAGGTGCCCAATTTCCTGCTGAAACCACCCCAACGCACAGGCATAGTATCCCTGATTTATCTGTTTTACATCTTGTTTGGGTTCTGCGTTTCATTGCAATAACAATAACAAGGCCGCCTGATTGAAGGAACGATCTAGCGCATACGTGAGAACTTGCAAGTGCAACAGCGATTCATATACAGTGAAAAAAATTAGAGATAAGAAACAGAAGGCGGCAGACGATTTCAAGAGCATCAACTACAAAAAAAAAGGCAATGTTTGCTAATATAATTGTGCCCATTGCATGAGTCAGTGACACTCGCGTAGAGGAGTAAGCAAATGGTTAAAGAAAGACATTGTGTCTGATCCCATTTTAGAGATAAGAGACAACACTGTCTTTCATGTTTATTTAGTATGCCTGGAAAGTGAATGGGCACCTTTAAGGCAAAACCAGGATTTTATTTAAACCTGTGACCTATTTTTCAGTCCAGCTATAACCAGCAACCATGGGCTAATAATGTTACTGTGAACAGACAGGAGAGGGAAATTAGAGGTCACACAGAACTTGTGAAGTCTAATCCCAAGGTAATGCTCCAAGTTCTTTTGATACTTTGGGAATGGGTTTTTTTCCCACTGAATTCTGCATGACTATATTTTTGTAAACATCCAAAAACATCGGTGATACTAGATTCCATGCAATAAGTCAGATACAGTAACTCTAGAATCAGTCACATCGTTTTTTTGCATCCTTTTCGTATTTCCTGTCAGTAGTGAAAACAAGTGGTTTATTTTTGATGCAGTCATTTGCCCTGTTTGGTTACAGTGTGCAGCCGTTTTGTGGTTGCCAGCTATAGCATTCTTAGGAAATACTGGACCCATTAAAATCATTTTGGTCACTGCCATGAGGCAGTTATGCAAACCCAAACTCTGGGCATTTCTTTTATCATTTCTTAACATCTTTTAGCATTTCTTCACATCGTTTATACATTCTGCCCTTGACTTGCATATTTACAACAGTGTGATTTTGAGGGCTGTTGTAAATTATGAGCCATGGCATGAAGAAACACCATACATTCACGTTGGAGCTAATAAAGTACATCCCATGGAAATTGTTTACATTTGGATAAGCAAATGTATCCCCTTTTAAAGTTTTTAAAGTTTAGAGTTTCCTATGGATAACAGTAATAATTAAACGAAACCACAAGGATAATTAAAAATACACAGATATCAAATGGGGACTCATCAAATAATGAGCAAGTGGTTCAGGGAGCATGAGGAATCATTTTCATATATGTATTGGCACTCCAGAGTCCTGACCTTACCCCTATTGAAAGTTTTTTGGGATGTGCTGGAGAAGACTTAATGGAGTGGTTTAGTTTTTCCCTTATCGGTTCAAGGTGTCGATGAGAAATTAACCCAACACTGGATGGAAATATGCTATGTTGACATGACTGTTATGTGCTGCAAGCAAGGGTAAAGGACAACAACATATTTGTGTGTGCGCAACATTTTTTATTATTTATTTATTTGTTTTTGGCCGGGCAATGTATATAGGTTCAGCAAACATTTCTTTGGTATATTTATATTATTTTTAGGTTTAGGTTATAGCTAGTGACTAATACCTTTCTTTAAAAAAGATATCACTTTGCATGTATTTTCAGAGATTGCTTTATACTTTGCGCTTTATGATTATAATGCTGTTAAAAAGGTAAATGTAGAATTCCAGGTTTTTCCCAACAGCTGAAATCCCTGCATGACGGACATGCATGAAGCACGTAGAGGAGATACATATAATGACACGGTAGTGTGATTCATTATCACCTCACAGCTGATTAATTTCCAATAACACTAAGCCACAAAGTGTTTTATTCTTCTTATACCACAAAAATTTGCAAAGAATTCATTAATTCTTAATCCTAGTAGGCTGGAGCGACTTTGATCAAAAGCAAGATACACCTAGTACAGCTCAGTAGTCCATCGTAAAGCCAACACATGCACACTACTGAAAGGTCTGTGATCATGATTGATTATCAATATTTATCATTTTATGTATCTTACATATTTTTGCATTAATTTTGTAATTTCCTGATATTTATATCTATTATACATGTTCTGAATTTTGTGGCTGAGACGGTTAGAGCATTTCTGTCTGGTTTTGCTGACTTAGCCTGTTCTCCCTCATTCTCTTTCTCTCTCCCACAGACAGACAGACACACACACATACAGACTTTTTCCTTCTGTCTTGCTAAATATAAAATGTTCAATAATTAAATGAGAATATGGGTGTACTTTCTGCTGGCCCAGTCTCTGATCTGGGTCTGTGTAGAAGGAACTCTCACCAACTGAGGTCAGATTGAACCAGAACAGCTTGAATATGATAGGTGATCAATACTAACAACAATTATTCATGCTCTCACTCACACCTAGAGGCAACTTGGAATAGCCAATTAGCCTAATGTGCATGACTGTGGGAGGAAACTGGAGTACCCAGAGGAAACCCATAGAAGCACAGAGAGAGCATAAAAACTCATCACCGATCCCCCAGGACTTTCTTTTTCTGCACAAGACATGTTAGCCACTACGCCACTGTGCCATCCTTGCCAACAATTACTTTTATATATATAATTCACAGACACATCAAATTTTAAATTTTTTTTTTTTTTTGGTTTCTACTTTTTTGTCCTTTATTAATAAATAGTAGATATGAATGCTAAGCTGCACTGCTAGCAATATGGCAGGTTGTGGCATGAAGGCGATGTGAGGGAGCATCTATAAAATGGCTGCTCCAAATTGCCCCTAGGTGTAAGTGTGTGTCTGAATGGTTGTGTGGGTGTTGGCCATGTGATGGACTGGCGAGGTGTTTATGGTAAACGCCGCCTTCGCCATAGATAGGCTTTAGAGATAGGCCTCCCTGCAAGCCTAGTAGGATAAAGCGATTTGGAAAATGAATGAATGAAAGGTTTTGTTTGTGTTGTGTTTTAATCCTTCTAATTAATGTATTTTAAAAGGTGCTATATGCAATCGCCTCAAAAAAGAAAAAAAAACATAAGCAGACTAACTAGGATCACTTAAGGACTTATTTGTGAAGAGCAATGAGCTGTCAGGATGCTACATGACTTTTAAAGCAGATTGACTAGAAAAAGGAAGGTGGATGATTAATGTATGATTGTAGCGATTAAATGTGCACATGGAGAGCATGAACTGTAGCAAGTCATATGTAGACTAAAACTGGGGGACAAGAAAAGGCAAACAGTGCACAGTTACAAAAGCAAGCATGGCATGTAACACACACACACACACACACACACACACACACACACACACACACACACATTCCTGTTCTGAAATATTGGTCTATTTTCAGCCCATATGTTGGCCATGTAATATTTCAGTGTGATTTTTCATCAGTACTCTCTGGCACTACAGAGATGTAATAGGTTGTGTAAGTGTATTTCTTGTTTGTGCGAGCTTTTGAAAAGATGAAGCACTTCATAGGCTGTCAGAAACAGCATCTTCTTCTAGATGAATGAATTTTCCCAGAAGAGTTGCTTTACTTCCTGTATGTCTCTTTCAGTGTCCTGTGAAAGCAAAACAAAATGATAGGTAATCTTAAAAGAAAGGAGTGACAGAAGGGATGGCTGAACTGGGTGTGTGATGGTGTTGGTGTCTGGCTCTTGATGAGTCTGTGAAGTAAAATGTACTGAAAAGTTCTTCCATAAAAAGAGAAAAAAAATACCTTTGGAGTTGTCCCAACCCTGCCTGATGTTTCTTCATTCCAACTCACGTGAGAGTGGCACTGCGAGTTTGGGAATTTTTGTGACTTCAGCTGTGAAACTAATTACAGAACATTGAGGCTTTCTCACTCACCCTGATGCACTCACTCATTTGTCGAACCACTTAATCCTACTACCAGGGTCGCAGGGATGCTGTGCCTATCTCAGCCGACACTGGGCGAAGGGTACGGTACACAACACCAACTCAAGCATTCGAACTCACATCCCCAGCTCGGGTCAATTTGGAACAGCAAATTATATTAATATGCATGTCTTTGGACTGTGGGAGAAAACCAGAGTACCCAAAGGAAACCCACACAAGCACAGGGAGGTCGTGCAGTTTCCACACACTAATGGTCAAGCCTGGGAATTGAACCTTCCTGCTCCCCATACTTTTTGCTTTATTAACAGTAAGATCTTATACTTGTTTTCAGACCTTTGTTTTTCATTTCAGATCCCATTAGAGCACCAAAGTAAGATTCCTAATCCAAAACACCTCACAGCCCTTCAGGAAGTTGTTTTCCTACCTCACCCTGGAACGCTGATTTTGAATGCATGTGCAGGATGGTTTCCTTCACTTTCCGTGCCTATTCTGCTGTAATTGGTCAACTGAAATCTCCATGCTCAGTGCGCTGGGAGGCAGACCAGTATAGGTGGAGATACTGCTATGCTTAGGGGGGCAGTAGGGAAAGACCTGCTAATAAAGCGCCACCTTGTGTGTTTACCGCCACCTCTGACTGCCTAGAGGGAAAATTTACACATGTGCTAACTTTGTTATTTGACACTCTGGCATCATCTAACATGGCTATTCAACACTAACAATTATCTTAGTGAGTACCAGTTTTGGTAATCTTTACAGCATAATTTGTGTAATGTAATACATTTTAAGTGATACAGATGCTTATTTTAACATAAATGACCATAAAAAGCACAAAACTGGTTTTATCCCATGAATAACTAGCAGTGGGCTGAACTACAGGGATTAGCAGTTTTCCCCAGAAATGAGGTCAACACCTTGGACGAGGTTGATGTCTCTTAAGGAGATGGTCAAACGTTACATTCTAGTGACTCTGAGGACGAGAATGCTGCCAGAGTTGAGCGTGACAGTAAATTTGGAATGGTTTATGCAGCTAAAGTTTTGCCAACTCTGCTTTCCTGTTGTCAGTTGGTTTAGAAATGTTTTCCACGATTACTGCATTTGTTGTTTGGGAAGCTCAGCACTGGCCAATAATGTGTTACGCTCATGGGGTCAGTGATGTAGCCCAGCCAATCCAATGAGTTCTTGTCACTACCAGGCTGGAACAGCCAACCAGAAGGCAACATGTCTCTGAGTTGTACGTACTTTGACTAATGGCTGGAAGGAACTACTGATATTATACATGACCTTTTAAATAGCTAGTAACTCTAATTCACCACAGGTACCCTTTAAAAAGCATATCTCCCCTTTAAGAGTATTCATGTGGTCATGTGACCTCCATGTGAAACATGGTATTGCTTATTTTAATCTTAATGCTATACATTTGGCAGGAATAGAACTCACTCCTTAATAGTGTGTATGGAATGGCCAAGTTAAGCAATTAATCTTTCTTTGTTATATTCAAACAGTGATGTTTACAGTGATTTTGTGTGTATTCTAGAATTTTTATAAAAGTTAATCAAATTAACCAATGAAACAGCTGGTTAAATAAAGTAATTGTAATCCTGAATGAAGTGCACATTTTCTGTTCTGAGTGTCACATGAATGAACACATGAATGTTCCATATTACTACATGCAAATAGATAAAACTGCTGAGTCTTCTCTATGTAAAGTCTTAGAAAGAGGCTCTTCAAGTGTTCAGTGATAGTTTGCTGGATAATTAAGTAAGATTTCTGAGTAGGTTGTACTTGAAACTTGTTCTGATAAAAAACACTGTTACTTAATTATCCAATGCTCCCTTAAATAAAGCTTTAAGTGTTTTAAAAGGTTTTAAGGAAACATATATAGGCTTCTTCATACAGTAGAGCCTTTAATGGTTTGCTCAGAGCAACAACAATCAAATCATTAAGAGCTCTATACTCTTTTATTAGAAACCCTTTACCAATGGTTTAATATTAAATGTGGTATGGCGAAAAAAAAAAGTAAAAATAAATAAATAAATAAATAAAAAAGGTCCAGGGTTCAAGTCCCAAGCTGGGGTGTTACTGTGTGAAGTTGGAATGCTCTCCTCTGGCTTGCATGGGTTTCCTCCAGGTACTCCGGTTTCCTCCCAGAGTCACAAAACATGCTGATTTGGCTAATAAGCTGTTCCAAATTGCTCCAAGTGTGTATGAGTGTGAACATTGTGCGTGTGTGTCGGTCTGGCAAGGTGTTCAGGGTGGTTGGTCCTCACCCAGTGTTGGGTGAGATAGGCTCCAGCCTCCGTGGCACCCGAGTAGGACCTGGCAAATGAGTGAGTGATTGAAGGAATTTCAAAACGAGATCTCAGGGGTTCAGTGGTTCCTTGCTTCAGAGGAGCTGGTTCTAAAGGGTTTGTAAGGGTGTAATGACTTTATTTCTGCTTCAGATGTGATTAAACATTTGATAAACACAGATTTTAGTAGTTATATAATTGAGTTGTTATTATTGGGGAGCCAGCTGGTGAGTATAATAATCATGAGCAGTGGAAAGGTTCTACCCTGTAGCTCTATTTTTCTTCTCTCCTAAAGTCCCCAGGGAGAGAGAGAGAGAGAGAGAGAGAGAGAGAGAGATGGAGAGAGAGAGAGAGAGCGCACTCCACCCTCCAACCGCTCCTCGGTACTGCTCCCAGCATCCTCTCCTCTCTGTTTTTCTGTCTTTCTCTCCAAAGCTCAGACTGCCGCTGGGATAAACGCGCATCTGAAATCTGGTCTTCTCCTGTTCCCTAATTCCAGCGCAGTGCGGCTCCGGGGTCCGGCATGTGGGTGTGGAAGAAGCACCAGAGTTTCTTTTGATCGTCCGCTTTATTTGTGCCGCGCGCCCGTCTCGCCTTTAGTCCAACCGAGAAAGATGGCCGCCGCCGCCAAGCTGCTGACCGGCGCGGGCCTGCTGCTGGCGTTCGGTTCACTGTGTCTGCTCACCATGGCCATCTGCACCGACTACTGGTACGAGACGGACGCGCGGCGGCACCGAGAGCGTTGCAAGAGCTACGCGAGTAACCGCAACGACCCCGGCTACATCTCCATCTCCCATCGCAACCTGCCTCTCCGGATGCCGCCGGATGCCGGTGCTGGAGGGCTGATCAGGGAGAAGCGACACCTCGTTGCCGCTCTGACGTCTGTCGAGTCGCACTGCAGCCGCCGGTTCAATTCCACCGTGTCGGGTCTGTGGAGGAAATGTTACCGCGATGGCTTCGACCTGGAGACTGACGAGCTCATTTACAGAGGTGAGAGGCTGCCATGGGCGCATTCATCAGGAGCTGCGAGGGTCATGTGCCTCTTATATACAGAAATTTCATCATCATAATAATAATAATAATAATAATAATAATAATAATAATAATAAAAAATAATAATTGCTTAGTCGACAGTCCAGTGTGAGCTTATGGTTTGCATAGTGGTTTTTGTTTGTTTGTTTTTGTTGTTGTTGTTGTTGTTTTTTTTTTTTGGGGGGGTGCCTTTAGAATATTCAAAGGGGTATAAATGTGAATCAATAAATGCATGAATGAAAATAAGCTCGAGGAATTTTGCAGATCACTGATGCTCATCATTCAATCACTCATCCAGGCTGTAATTTCCTGTGCTTTGGAAATATTTGCGCTTCTCCTGAACATCCTGTTTACCCTTACTTAAAACCATCAGCTATCATATAGCTCAGCCAGACTGATATTGAGAGCTAGATTAAGACTACATTTTATTATCGATGCTTATGTCACTGGAGTTTGTATCCCCTGTCCATGGTGCTGAATCGCAACCAAGCTCGAAATTGTAGTAAAGCGTGCAAATCCATGGGGGAGGGAAAAAAAACCTTCAGCACTTCCGTTGAGCAGGGTACATTTGCATCAACTAGATATCCGCCATGATATAATGAATTATAATGGATTTAATGTGCAGAGGGGGTGTAAGAGGAGCAAAGAGTGAATTATTTATAAGATCACAGACAGGGTTGGGGGATACATGGGAAAGGGGGCTGTACAGCTTCCAGCCAGGCCTTTTGTAGAAAGATATTTAACTAGGCAGGAATATAGCTGAGGAAAGCTAGATTTGTAATTGAATTTCAAGGTAACAAGATGAGCGAACGTTACAGACATTAAATGCATACAAGAATGTTATATAAGGAAACAAGGGTCTCTTGACTTTTTTCCTTTAAAATCCTATTCACATACACCTACAATCATACATGTTTACCATTTTATGTCAACTTGCCTACATTCCTTATTTTCATACACACAAATATTTAGCCTTTGATCAATATTTGTGCCTCTTCTTTGCACAAGTTTTATAGTATCTTGCCTGCCAGACCACTTGACTTCATATTCATCAATAATTTGTTCATTGGATTTCCCTTGTGCGTTTACTGGCTGTATAGATGCTATAAATGATAAAGAAGTGATAAAGCTCTCTGCCCATCTACTAAAAGAGTAAGAGAGCCAGGAGCCAGGATTATATTTCTGTCTGCTTTATGGCTCAGGTTCATCTGTTTTTCTCACTCATTCCTTGTCTGTGACCTATTTGGCTTAAAAACATGTGAGTTAAGGTGTCTGGGTGAAATTGTGCAGAGAGCCCTACAAGAAAATATACAAAAAAAACACAGATTTTTTTTAAAGCAAATTACAATTTTTTTGATAAAATAAGGAAATTATTGACAACCCAGTATTTACCTTGAAATATCTTTTTCCTGAAGGAGTGATCCAGGATTCATCTTTAAATCTGTTAGATTTTACAGGCTCAAATGCTTTTGTTTGCTCCAGGTGGGGCATCACAAAATATTAAACTGGTTATTAATTTTGAAACCAGATTTTAATAGGTATTACTTAATAAAAGTGTAGAATAAAATATAGATTTAGGTCCTAAGTTCTTATAAACTGCATATAAAGAAGGTTATTTACTGCTACTCATGTCCTTCTTTCCATATTCATCCCTTAATTCACATTGCCCTGTTTGTTTATATACTATATAAATTGTAAAATTGAAGCTTTATTTAAGTGAACAATGTACATAAATTCTCTCTGGCCTTTAAACCTGATATTTCTCATGTAATAGAAGCTGGATGCAAGCAGCCTAATCAAACTTAATCTGCATATGTGCTGTGTTTGCCCTTTATATGTGTGCTGATGCTGCATTTCTACACATAATATAGCAACCAGTTACAGCCAAGCAAAACAACTCAGTGGTGTGAATCAGGCTATTATCTTCCCCAGCAGGCTCTGGCAATATGCAGCCACTGATAGAGAATTGAACTTCTGCTCTGGAACTGATGGCCACAATTCAGCCTGACTGGGAATAAACCTGATGTCTGTTTAGAACTTGTGTCTATAAGGGAATTTGGAGTAGCAGTGCTGATGTTGGATTTCTAGGGCATTTTAATTAATGAGATAAGTTGATCTATAATCATATACAGGCTGAGAATGAGAGCCTTTTTTTGTTTACTGATTTCTGGTGTCCCCCAGTGCAGCTAACTGGGTTATCAAATGCCAGCCATGTCTCTCACTGTCTATGGTGAGAGGCATGTAAAAGAACCATTGCTGATTTTCGTAAAGAGTAGCTGCATAGCCGTCAGCGTGTTTCTGCCCTGCGATAGCCTGGCGAGCTGTCCAGGGTGTACTCTGCCCTCGCCCAGAATTGGCTTAGATGGGTGCCAGCCTCCCCACGACCCTAATTAGGACTAAGCAGTTCAGAAAATGAATGAATGAATGAGGATTTCTGGTGTGAATTTGCTGAATGAGGCGGCGTGAATATCTTGCTGCTGCTGCTGTTGTTGTTGTTGTTGTTATTCATAGGATATTAGTTTTCCTACCTATAAATGGCTATGCACAATATTTAGACCCTAACACACACACACACACACACACACACACACAAACACACACACACACACACACACACACAAACAAGGATGGATTTTGTTTACAAAAACAGATAAATCCATTTGTTTTATTTATGAAAAAAACTATTCATAACTACTGAACTTTTTAGATATATGTTGTACATTTTACTAGCTATATATATAAAATATTAGGTAAGTGGAGCATTTACTTCATTTCATTTTCATCTGATTAACTTCCCAAGCCACTTTTATTACTTACTGCAATATTAATCATTTTTTGCCAGCCAATTCTAATTTCTGGATCAAATGTTTGATAATTTTTCAGTTATTCCGGTATGAGATTTGACTCCCAATGTTTAACTAAGAGTTTATTGAGAAAATTAATTCCTGGAGCTGACATTTCATTAATTGCTTTGCTGCTTTTTACCTCCTCAGGAGGACCAAGCTTTCATAGTAAAATAATCTACAATGGAGCAATGCAGTATGGCCTGATGTGAATAGATTTACTTATTTGTTCATGAATTATATACATTGAACATTTATACTTACATTTAAATTATGGAATGACTGCAAGACAAGTTAAGTCTAGTAAGCACTTATGTTATTATAAAAACGAAAAGTTCTTTCTTTGTTTCCTCATAAAGTTAAAAATGCAAGAAAATGCAGCTTGATTTATTACAAAGAAACCAGAAAGTTCAAAGTTATCTGACCAATGCTTTTCTCTGGTGAAATAACTACTGACTGTTACAAAACACTGACCCTCAAGATTTCAGTAAACGTTATAACTGCATCACAATTATACTTTAAATAACAGCACCCTTGTTGATCTGGGTATTATTAGGTTTAGATTATGTGAAGTACCTTTCAATTTCTTTCAAAATGTTATTGTAGAAGCAATACAATAAAACAATGGTCACAGTAATGTAAAACTGTGATTTGTATTACATTTATAATTATTGATAACGCTACTGATGGAGAAAATTAATTAACACCTTTAGATTTAAGGATTCAACACCTCTGTTATATAAAATTACAAGTTGTTGTTGTCACAGTGGCCTGGTGAGCTCTTCAGGGTGTACCCCACCTTTGCCCAGAGATGGCTGACTCCCGTTGACTCCTGGTGACCCTAATTAGAATTAATTGACTTAGAAAATGAATGGACAAATTAAAAATTTGCACCCTCACCAGGCAATAGGGGTGTGAAGAGCGACCAGTATTTGTATTTGCTGAAAAAAAATCTGTTTGTATTGGAATAAAATTGAAAAACTGTAACAATAAGTATTCTTTAATAAAGTATTATAGTAATGATGATCAAAATGTAACATTGGTTTATGTTTCTCATAAGCTCAGCAATAAAGATATTTAGCCAGGATCATCACTGAAAAGGAATAACTTGATTACTAACACATAGTATCAAATCCTTACTTTCCCCATCAACTAATAATTACCAGTGTAAACATTGTAAACCTCACTGCCACCAGTCCTCCCACTAGGATTCTGAACAGACAAAATATTAAGGAATTGTTTAGGGGTGAAGTATGATATGGAGAATTATTAATCATTCAAGGGATTTGCTCATTTCTGATTGGTGAAAAGCCATCAAATAATTCTTGATATTGCATCATTGCAATTGGTAATTTGCACAATTATTGCACGGCTAGCACATACCAATGTTCCTCCTCATGGATGTATTATTAAATAGATACAGATTCCCGAAGCATTGGGGCCCTGTGCTGAAGACTTCCTTTGGCCTCTGCAGGTAACAACCCTTTGAATGAATAATTCTTCATATCATACTTCTGTCAGCTCAATTATTTATTAATTGCTTATTATTCAGATCAAGGGGGTTTTACTTGCCAGGAGACCATGGCGAATAACACCCTCTGAGATCGAAAAAGTTCTTCATATAATACAAAAGCCAATTTTTATCATTGTTTAATTATTCATTCAAAATATTTTCTAATATTCATGTCAGTTGTGGATGAGTTGGCTCATAGAATATTACCTAGAATTATTTGATGGTTTTCCACCAATCAGAAATCAGAAAATATTTGAATGAGTAATAAGACAATTACACTGCCAACAGTATGACGTACATGGTATGAATTTTCAGAGCTAACAGGGGAATGCTAACATTAGCCAAGTCTCTTCCTGTTCAAACAAGCGTATTACTCTTTTCTCTAGTGTGAGGACTGAAAGCATTAACACAGCACAGTGAACACAGTAAGTGAATTGGCTAGTAAGGTTAACGTATACACTGACAAAGCTAACAGACTAACCTTCTCTGGTCAAACTCTGCTTCTAGGGTTGGTTATCAGGACGAATTTTCAGTTCCACTTTACAATATCCTGATTCGATTCGAATTCTGATTCAATTACATTCAGCTAGGGATATTTCAGTTGCACCGCCAGCTTTCATTGGACATGACAGATATTAACAAATGCAGTAGCTTATACAAGGAGTCTTCTAACTGGGTGCATTATAAAAAATATTAATGTTTTCATTAAGAATGAACCCCAAAGCAGTTACTGTAATGCATTCTAAAATGGCATACATTATTATTATTATTATTATTATTATTATTATTATTATTATTATTATTATTATTATTATTATTATTATTATTATTATTAATATTAAACCCGACCTTCAAATCCATCATGTTTTATTCCATATAAACATTCAGTATATTAATATAGTAAAAAACTTTAGATTTTAGTGAAGCTCCCTTGCTTGGCCCAGTGAATCGAACAGTTTGATGGTCAAATGATTTCTTACTCCCATGCAAGTGCACTCTGTAAAATATGAAGTAATAGCTGTTGTAGACTATCCAGTGCACAACAATAATATATTGATTTAGGCACTGCCTATAAGCAGAGCTTCCCATAAAGTCTTTGTATATCGTGTTTCTTAAATATTGATATGTGTTCCCCAAAAAATTAGTAGAAGCACATGAAAACTTGTTTGCCAAAAAAGCCCAATTCTACTGATATAAGGATTCTGCAATCAGAAGTTTGATCTTTGCTGGGGCAAATTATGTATTTTTTCCAGAGAAAAAAAAACCCATCATTGATTAAGAAAAAATAAGGATTTAACCCAATATAAAATTATTTTAATTTGTTGTTGTTTGGATGTTTTTTTTCTTTTGCTAGAAAGAACAAACGTGTTCTTTCCATATTCATCCTCTTCCCCATTTCATCACATGCTTTGCAGATGAACAGCCAGTTCTATGCTTAGCACAAGCTTGCAAAGAGCACGAATACTCACACCACTGACTTAAGGGAAATCAGCTGCTTGACATGTTTGTTGTTCTTCTCAAATACGAATAATAACAAAAAAAATATTGGTATGAAATTCGTAAAAACACATGTATCTTTCTGAATACCATATTTGGATTAACTACACTAAGCTATATATATATATATATATATATATATATATCCTGTACATATAAACATTCATTCATTCATTCATTTTCTTAGCCTAATTAGGGTCATGAGGAGGCTGGTGCCCATCTCAGCCTACTCTGGTTGAGAGTGGGGTGCACCCTGGACAGCTCGCCAGGCCTATATGCAAACACATATACATTTATCCATATATTCACACATTTAGAGACATACACAGAAGGGTGCATGATATGTCAAAGGTGCATGGTATACACAGGGTGAGAGGT
>JAOUQZ010000035.1:6160153-6165153 GCA_028564935.1 Neosilurus hyrtlii
ATAGCCGTCAGCGTGTTTCTGCCCTGCGATGGCCTGGCGAGCTGTCCAGGGTGAACTCTGCCCTCGCCCAGAGTCGGCTGAGCCTCTCCCCGCGACCCTAATTAGGAATAAGCGGTTCAGAAAATGACATGACATGACATGTACCACATGCAATTATATTGAAATGGTAGGGGCAAGTTGCTCACAGATGCAAGTTTGCATTGACATTTATAGTATTTGGCAGACACACTTATCCAGAGTGACATGCATTCATCTTTTTTTTTGTACAATTGACCAATTGAGGATTGAGGGCCTTGCTCAAGGACCCAACAGTGGCAGCTTGATGATACTGGGGTTGCCAACCAGATCAGTAATCCAGAGCCTTAATTACTGAGCCACCAATGACCGAGTATAAGTTTAACATATGAACACATTTAACATAAGTTTGGGTGGGTCTAAGTCAACTAGTCTCTTTATAACAGAGAGAATTGTAAAAAGCTTGTGCAGCTTAAGTGTCCCTGAGCTCATATCAGCGTCTCTGTGTAGTTTTAAGAGTGTTCATAAGGGTTTCCTTTGGGTTCTTCAAGGTTCCTGCACACAGGCAGTTTAGCTATTCTACTGCCTTCACATTTATAAAATGTCTTTTAAGCTATGTTCATAGCTGAATATATAACACTGCTGTAAAGCCAGGATTTCTGTAGCGAAGACTCATTCAGCACCTTGGACAGCAAAGCATCCAGAGCTTCCACGGGGGCTCGTTCAGTGCCTCGGACAGCAACACACCCAGTGCTTTCATGGACACTCGTTCTACGATGATTCATTCAGCACCATGCACTGCAACTCGTCCATTGCCATGGACAGAAACTCAACCAGTGCTGAAGACAGACACTCGTCCATCACCTTGTACAGCGAGTCTTCCAGTGTCCTCGGCAAGGTCTCTTCCAGCAGCCTTGAAAGCATTAGTGCAACACCATGTTACATGTTACTAATTATTGTGGTCTTTTAACAAGTCATTATTCTCACTGATTTACACTGCAGTGGCACAAAAAGAAGAAAAATGCATTACGGTCTACTTTCACATGACTTGGTGTTGCATACTGATTGAGATGGAATTGGAGAATATTCAACATTTTAATATGTTTTTTTCCATAAAAAGATAAATCTGCTAAGGGGCATCAGTCAAATTGCTCCTTTCTGTTAAAAAAAAGTGCTAGAATTTTGGCTTTGCAAAACTTATAAACTAGGTCCCTAACTCTGCCTTTTTGTTGTCTTCAAAATCACCTTGATGTTCCTGTAATAGGTTCCACATGATCCTGTGTAAAACTGTCAGAGAGAAAGACAGGTATCTCAGAGTATCAACAGCTTCCAGAAACTAAAGACAAAAAATCTGACAGCTGTCAGGAAAAAGAACATCATCCGGAGCAGCCTTTCGTTCTGAAGGTTAAATCATCCCATAATCCTCAGCTCAGATTAACATCATGAGGTGCTGCGACCCACAGATTTAACTAATTACTAAGACACCATGAACAAGAAGAAATTGCTGGGGAATCTTTTTTTTCTCATTCCAACCACTGGCTGCTCATCCTGCGCTTTACCAGAGTCTAGTGCTATTAGCATCATGCTAACTGTGTCAAAATAATTTACAAGCATGGCACAAAAAACCTCTAGGCAAGATATAACTAATTCATACATGCTATGAAGGAAGCACCAACTTTAGACTTTTTTACATGGAAATTTGGTGAAAGTGTTTACTAATGGTAATGTGGACATGATTATGCTAACGCTGTCAGAATTATAACCATAGAATACATCTAAAGCAAGCTTGCTGTTTTCCCATGCTTATGTCAGGTACATGTTAAAGCCATTGAATTCTGGGAACTGCTAAATATATGCCTATCATGCTACACCTTTGACGGCATGGTGGTGTGGTGGAGTAGTGGTTAGCATGTTTGGTTTACAGCAAGAAGGTCCTGGGTTCAAGTCCTGTTGGTGAGGGTTTGAAGTTTGTGTGGAGTTTGCATGTTCTTACTGTGCTTGTGTGGTTTTCCTCTGGGTACACAGGTTTCCTTCCACAGTTTAAAGACATTCACATTAGATGTGAGTGTGAATGGGTGTGTGTTTCTATGTTTGTGTTGGCCCTGTGATGGACTGGCGAGCTGTTCGGAGTGTACCTCACCTTCACTCAGTGTTGGCTGAAATAGGCTGCATCCTTCCTGTAAACCAAGTGTAATTTAGCAGTTCAGCAAATGAATGAATGAATAAATTAATGCTACACATTTCACACACATCCTCTCCAACGGAACACTATACACTGTGTTGAGTTGAACACCTTTGATGCTAAAGAATGTTAGCAACTAAAACCTAATGATCAGTGGAAGTGCACTTCCTGTATCTTACTGGTCTATGTGAATTCTTTATGACAGCTTTAGGCAGATTAGAAAATGCTAACATCATTAAACTCCCTGAACTACTAGAAATGCGCTTGATAATTCTCTGAATTTATGGCCTTAACAGTTTAACAACATTAACAACTGTCTGAAAAGCTGATACAGTTTATCTGTTGTGGCTATAAATTCTTTGAACTGCTAAATGTTTTCTGAAAGTAGTTTGCATCTATATTATTACTGTATGAAAAGGAAGTTTGTTTTAAAACATAAAAAAGGAATAAAGATGATTAAAGGTTCTGTTAAACTAAATTAGGAGACAGGGAACATTATCATGAAGGCTAGCAAAAAAAAAATCTTCGAAATTTTAAGGTGATACTTAATATCTGAGTGCAAAGTATTAGTGCTAATATTTTCTGACACTGTTTGGCTAAATCATCATCTCAGATTTCTCCCTGAGTGACTCTTCGTGTCCTTCTAGCTGAAACATTCTCCCAGCTTTGAGTTAAACTTTCACATTTAAAGACACACATGCCAATCTCAGGGAATATTAGCACATCATTAAACCCCTCTGTCCACAAGCTCCACTGCATGTTTCCCAGCGGATCATCTGCTGCCTGTCAGTTCATTTTTCTATTTAACAGACCCAAGAATGTCAAGAAGTCAGGTCTTCATTTCATGAGCGCATTTATTTCACCCTTGTTAAAATTAACAGAGAACATTTTTATCCATAAAGCTTTTTGGAATAAAATAAAATAAAATAAATAAACAAACAAACAAATAAATAAATAAATAAAGATTTAAATTGTTCTGTTTTGAACAATTAAAATAATGCTAACAAAATGTGGTCTGAAACATCTGGATAATGTTGACCACTACAGGACTAATTTCACTCACCAAGATGCTCAGAGATAAAATTCACAAACACTTTCAGACAATATCAAAACTCTGGGGAGGTTGCAGTCATAATGTGATGGTTACATGACATTACGCCATCAAAACAATTCACAGTAAAACCTTTTATCAGGAGAAGTTATATTTTGGAACTACACTTTTAGGTAGTGCATAAAGTTTATATTTTGTTTATGAGAAATAACTTCTTGTACATGTTCTGTAGAATTGTCCACCAGTCTCTGACATGTACTAGATGAAATTTTTGACAACCCTTCCTTCAGTTGAAAATGTTTTTTACATTTTTTTTCAAGTTCATCTCTTTTCAAATATCTTTTGAACATTTCATTATTCCACTCAATCTTTTTAAGATGTTCATTGGTGGATTTGCGAATGTACTAAGGATAATCATCCTGGTAAAAAAATCCACCGCTGCTTTACCTTTCAGACAGATGTTCTGATGTTATCTTCAAGTACTTTTTGATATGATGCAGAACTGAGTGTTGAATAAATGACTGTAAGTTGTCCTGTCCCTGAGGCAGGAACACAAGTCAGAACCATAACATTTCCACCCCCATGCATCACAGTTGTATGAGCATGTTATTCCAAAAGGCCTGGGGCCTCATGTACAAAGAGTGCATATGCACAAAAACGTGGCGTACGTCCTTTCCTACGGCAAAGTTCAGATGTATCAAGAGTGAAATGTTCGTGGAAATGTGCGGTGCTTTATGCCAACTCCATGGTTGGCGTACGCATGTTTCTGCAGCTGTTGGTGCTTTGGCGACACTTGGAGGTGATGCTGGGAAACTGTTAATAATGTGAACATTAGTCCTCAGAGTTGATTAAAGTGCATTCTGTTGCATTTTGTGCCGGTTTTTATAATGTAATCGGCGCGGTCACTGCACACATATTGCTATAAAAGCGGCATCACAGCATGAATTTATATCAACATGAAGTATTTTCATTCCATCACTGTACAGATCACATGTGATGCACAAATGCAATTAACTACAATTGTGCACGATTCATACACCCTGAGTAACAGCATGGTTGGGAACTACAAGCTGGCACTGTGCGCAATGGGTGGTTGATTTCAACCATGTCAAAGAGGCAAGGACACAGAATTCACTTGTTCTGGAGATGCCGGGGATTTTGGAGGAATCCCTAGTTTCTGTGACGCCAGAGGCTGTGGCTGCTTGTCCTCCATCTCATCTGTTTAAAAAAAATAAATCGTACTTAAACATGAGTCAAAGTCTTTGATATCCTCTTTCTTGTACTGGCATGTTTAAATTTGTCACACCAAATAGCATAGGATAGCATGCCAAACAGTACATCTACATCGAGTACTCCAACATGTGCACTTAATTCCACGTTGATTCGGATGTTCAAAGGAAATGTGCTTGGATTCAAGCTTGCTGGAGTACCCAACACCCCCCCCCCCCACCCTCCTGTCCAC
Source organism: Neosilurus hyrtlii (assembly GCA_028564935.1). Classification (NCBI taxonomy): domain Eukaryota; kingdom Metazoa; phylum Chordata; class Actinopteri; order Siluriformes; family Plotosidae; genus Neosilurus; species Neosilurus hyrtlii. The sequence goes on from JAOUQZ010000035.1 coordinate 6,164,864, forward strand.
GCCCCTATTTAAATATGCAAACCATATTTAATTTAACCATGCACCAGAGATTCCCCTCTTTGAGGATCAGAAAACCTTTGCAATATGAGTTAGCGAAAAAAGAGAAATATCACGGAATGTGAATTAGAGGTGCGCAAAAATCTACTGTTTGGCACACTGTCCTCTGGCATTAACAACAAACACAAGTGGTATGAGTGGGAGAGAACGCGTGAGGGCATCAATGCTGTGGGGTCAGAAAGGTGTACACACACGGGGTTAAAAAAAGAAGTGGCCAGACCTAAAGGTGGCTG
>JAOUQZ010000035.1:6170153-6177925 GCA_028564935.1 Neosilurus hyrtlii
TTATTAATCTTGAGGCTATTTATAACTGTGATAGCATGGTAACAGGACCTAACTTCCTTTACAGGTGTTCCACAGTGTGAAATATAATAACAGTTTAAATGGATAAAAGTGTTCTTTTGTAAATAGAAGTATTATTTGCAAATCACTGTGATATATAAGAGTAATAAAAGCACTTTAGGGCGTACTGTTCTTTTAAAACTATTGAATTTTTTGGTCAGGTGACCATTCAAGTATGTTGTTGATTGTTTTCTGATGATAGCACAATCCTAAATGGGTCATTCTCTGCAACTGGGTCAAATTTAGTGATTCACATTTTGGATCCAATATTTTCCAAAAACTATAAAGATTTAAAAGAACGATCCCTGCCCAAAACATACCACATGGGCACATACAAAATATCAGAAATAATAATTCAGATACGTCCAGCAAAAATATACATATACATATACATATATATATATATATATATATATATATATATATATATATATATATATATATATATATATATATATATATATATATTAAAAAATTTCTGTAAAATTGGTTGCAATGTGTGGATAAAAAAAGACTTTTTTTTGTTCCTAATGTTTCATGCCATGCTTTCACCAAAGTATGAACTCAAAGTGCAGACAGTACGGCCTGCCGTAAAGACCTTGCATTAAAATTGATATCCAAAGTAGAAATTCCTGTTTTTCTTACTTTGTGGACTGAGAATCGCACATCATTTTACAGTTTCTTGTGTAACCAGGGATGACCTTACCAGTTACATTCGCAACCAACCCATTTTTCCTGTGAGGGGTGAGGTTCCATGTTACGATGTACTCTGTACAGTTGACACATAGTCAAATCGTAATTAATTTATTGACCAAAAACAAATGGGATGAATTTGGTGTCCGTACGTGAAGGAAATTGAAGATGAATTTGGTGTCCATACATTTATTTCTGTCTATTACTAATAAAAGTGCAGTTATGTGCATGAAGTAGTTCTCTCACTGTCTCTGTAACAATAGTTAGTGAATTTATGGTCAATATAGAGAGAAATAAGCAGGACTACACTGAAACTTGTGAATTGTAAATTGTGAATTGTGAATGTGACACTTTATGGTACCAGTTTCACAGAATGACCCAAATTACTTATTCCTAAGTGAAGTAAGGGTAATATTCCATTTCCTGAAGTGTTCACCCCCTCACATTTATTCCTAGTTTTGGGTGTCCTCCTTAAACTTTATAGGATTTTATTAAAAATATAGTAGAACTGTACTAGTGAGAGTAGCTGGCTTTATATGTGTTAGCCTTCACCTTTAACGATTTCTAGATGATGATACAGCTAATAGTGGAAATGGTAAGACTAAATAAGACAAAACTGTAAAAAAAAAAAATACTGCCACTGAAAGAAAACAAAATTAACTTTGAGCTGAAAAAATAAGATTAGAGTCAGTTTTACTGGCATAATAATTGCAACAGGAATAATGTAGGAACATCTGTGAAACCTAACACATTACATGGTGTTGGAATAAATTAGCTTTTTTTATCTTCTTCGTTTCGTCCTAAGGGTGTGTGCCAGATTTTTCACTCAGCAGTATAATTTTCCAGCATTATACCATCAAGAAACATTTCTGCCTTGCTCTGAATTGTTTATTCTTACTAATACAATACACATGCAAATAAAATGGAACTGTATGACTCTGACTTTATTTACAAGGTTTCACATTAATCGTACATTCAAAAACCGGTCTTATTCTTTGTCATTTAATTTATGACCATGTGTTTGACCCCTATTTCTGTCACTGCAGGTGTGATTCACAGATGTACTCCAGTGACATACCACTACACCTCTTCCATCCTTCCCCGAAATCTGCCAGTCAACATCACTAAAACCATCCGGCAGGACGAGTGGCATGCTCTGCGTAAGTCTAAAACACTTTACACAGTGATCTTCTGCTCACAACCATACTAAAACGTTTTACTTTTACCCAAAGAATTACTGATCTACTCATGTTACTGCACATATTCCACAAAGAGCCCCAGTGTGTTATTTCAAAATGTTGCATGACTGTTTTAAATGGCTATGTGATTACTGCTGGGGTGACATGTGCGTGCGGTGGTTAATGAGAAGGTTTGGGTTTAAACTGGGCATCCATCTGGGGTCTTCCTTAGTGGAGTTTGCACATTCTCATCATGGGTTTCCTTTGGGTACTCCAGTTTCCTCCTTCAGTCCAAAGACATGTGGATTAGGCCAACTGGCTACTCTAAATTGCTCTTAGATGTGCATGGGTGTTTGTGTCTGTGTTAGCCCTGCAATGGATTAGGTGTTCAAGGTGTAACCCTGCCTCTCACCCAAAGTCAGCTGAGATTGGCTACAGCTTTCCCCATAGCCCCGATGGATAAGCGTTATAGATAATGGACAGATGGATGGATGATAACTGACGTTATACCAATACTTTCAGTGGCTGAGAGGCTAAGTGGTGTGTGTGTGCGTGTGTGTGTGTGTGTGTGTGTGTGTGTGTGTGTGTGTGTGTGTGTGTAGATCTGCGCAGGATGACTGCAGGCTTTGTGGGCATGGCTGTCTCCATCATCCTCTTTGGGTGGATCATCGGGGTGCTGGGCTGCTGCCAGCAGCACGACCTCATGCAGTATGTAGCTGGCCTACTCTTCCTCATGGGAGGTAAGTGTGTGTGTGTGTGTGTGTGTGTGTGTGTGTGTGTGTGTGTGTGTGTGTGTTGAATGTTGAGTACACTGCACTATTTTTAGGATATTGTTTTGAGTGACTTGGGACTACTTAAATTCCATTGCATTGATTGTGTCGCCATCTAGTGGTTATATTATTAGCATGTAAATGTGTGTGTACATGGTGTCCTGTAATTGACTGGGATATGGGAGCAGTATGAAGAGAAAGCCTAGAAACTGCATGATTCGATCAAAAAACATTTAGTGACCCTACAGACCAAGATTACGAGAAGCAGGGAACATACACTGAACTTATGCTGAATGTTTCAGTTCGTTAGAATGTAATAAAACTTTTTGGGGTAGCCATGGCCTCATGGTTAGAGAAGCAGGTTTAGGAACGAAAGTTTGCTGGTTCGATTCCTGGACTTGGAAAAAATGTCCTGGAAAAATGTCAAGTCCTCAACCTTCATGGCTGAAGAGTCTTTGAGGCTACTCTCCGGGCGCCACAATGTGGATGACCACCTCTCCTGTGTGTGCTCACTTTGGATGGGTTAAATGCAGAGCTAAATTTCCCTTGTTTGACAGAAAAATAAGATGAAAAAAAATTTAATTAAAATAAAATGTCCACTTACTATTAAACAATTTAATACATGGTAACATGGCGTATCCGTAGTGGTTTAATCCAGTGATCTCAATGACTATGACAGTAGCCTATTGCCTGTCGGCCATTACCGGCATTTACATGTTCACCCATGTGTCTAATGAGCGTGTCCCAGAGTGTCACGTGAACTAAGCTGATAGCAAAAAAGCAAGAGAAACATTATCACCCAGTAACAAAGCAGTTATTATTCTCTCTAAATACTGGTCACAGATCGCATCCTACTCATTGTTCTGGCCTCACGCCCAGTGTACACTCTGGATCCACCATGACCCTGACTGTAATAAAGAAATTAATGAAAATAAGAAAGTAAATAAAATGTTGAGCTATACACTTAAGGGTGGGAGTCATTGCATGGACACTATAATGACTCATGATGAAGGAGGTGATTTTTAACCTGGGACCTAGAAGCATGTCCAGTGTATAGAAATCACGTGCATGCTAATGTCAGACATAATCTGCTGTAAAGTTCTTTCACATCTACCGGTTCTGACCACTCTATCATTCTTCTCCCTACCAGGAACCTGCTGTATCATCTCCCTGTGCACTTGCGTGGCAGGAATCAACTTTGAGCTCTCGAGGTATCCTCAATACTTGTACGGCCTGCCCGAGGACATCAGTCACGGCTACGGCTGGTCCATGTTCTGTGCCTGGGGTGGTCTGGGTCTTACGTTACTGGCTGGTTTTTTGTGCACGCTCGCACCTTCCCTAAGCAGCCCGTCAACCCATACAACCGTTCACAAACCAAGGCAAGAGAACGGCACTGTGTGAGAAACCTTCCAACTAAATTTTACTCTACATCAGCACAGGATGCTGGTCTGGTCATCGTCACACACTCTCAGACTGGTGAAAACACTTCACGGTCTAGTTTAACACCTCTCCTGAGCATCAGGACATGAGTGTTGGAGATGGCTGGGTAATAATATTGTCTCCTGCATGGCAGCTAGTGATGTGTTAAGGTACACAACAAATTAGACTGAGCGCTCACTGTCACTCCTCCAACACATTAAGTAAGACACAGTTAGGATAGTTTCAGCATCGGAAATGTAGATAACCAGACACACACACACACACACACACACACACACACACACAAACAAAGACACAGTACATACACCTATAGACCATTCCAACTAAACATTCCATCCTCCTAAACCTAAACTGAAAAAGATGTCCAAAAGGCGATTTTTCTATTACGCTATGAACATACATCTTAAAATGGTGCTCTCTGTTCTCAAGACACACGTGCACAAACATTTAAAGAGGTCAAGACTAGCAGGGACAAATACCATCCGGAAGCCATGTTTTTTTAATCTCAAAGTACTTTTTTTTTTTTGACCTTTTGAGATTTAAATCCCAATCAAGACTTATATAAATACCACCGTGGTCCGAGCTCTTTGTGCTCCATCAAAAGACTGACCTTGTAGCATTGGTACTTTATTGAAGCCTCGACTGCAGCAGTACAAAAAAAATGAAAAAAGAAGAAAAAATAGTCTGCCACAGCAGTTCCTGATTAGAGCTTTAAAAAGAGTGATATCAGCAAAAAAGGAAAAAGAAATGCTACACTGGTTTTCACTGAGCTGAAGGATCTGGACTTATCTCTGCAAAGACTGTGACATAACACTGAGGACTTTACTGAAGAGGAAAACAGCTGTGAGAGGCAGGAAAGGATGTGTGGAATTGTAAGATAAAAGAAACATTAAAGGTCGGATTGAAGCATGGATCCATTAGTGAAGTAAACTTTCTAGGGTCTATACGAGTCTGTCTGTACAATTTTTTTTTGTAGATTTCATCCCACTGTTTATAGGAAACAAGGCTTTGACAAAAATGGGGTTTATTTATTGATTTATTTATTTATTTATGTGTGTGTGTGTGTGTGTGTGTGTGTTTATTTTTTATATATTAATTTATCTATCATGCGCACACTGGCCAGGCTTACTGTTTTGAGGGATTGGAAACGTTTTAATCCTCAAGAGCATGCAGTATAAATAATTGAGCGGAGTTTTATAACAATGCTTCTCTGAACATCACGGCTTAAATGATGTTGTGAGCTCACAACAGGAATCATAATTATTTAAACCCAATTATAAAAGTAGAGAAAATCACCTTTATAGTTGGTTTGGTGTGTGTCTGTGTGTGTCTGTGTGTGTGTGTGTGGTGTGTGTGTTACCCTGCAATGGACTAAATGATGTAATCCATCTTCACCCAGTGTTGGCTGAGATAGGCTCGAGCTTCCCCGTGACCCGAATAGGATTAAGCGGTCAGGAACCAATGACTGAATGAGATGAGTAGTTGTTCTGTGTCCCACAGGGCTTTCAGATCTTCCCTATAAAAGCGTGAGGAGGCATAAAAACACAGGATCCGACTTCTACACGATTTAAGGTCTCAGAAAAAAACACCACATGTAACATTTAGATAGAGTGGTGCATAGATACAGAAAGTCCTAATACTAATAGTAGTAAAAGTAGATTGTATATTGTTTTGTAACATACTGTAATGTTTACATTACCCAGACTGCAGGTAGGCCGCAGTTGTCAGGAGCAGCCTATACAGCAAAAACATTATAATAATACACAATATGTATAAAAATTCTTACTTATGAAGTGCCTCCAAAAATATAGAGCCACATTTGGAAATCATTAGTGTTATAAATGTCAGTGTTATAGTAGGACTGACGGATAAATTGTACCTGATTCCACAGTGCTGTTGACTTCTCAAGTTTGACTGGACCAAAGGTGCTGGTTCATTTTTCTTGACAGTAGTGCCAGTTACACATCAAATGACTGTTTTATTAATGTGCTCGTTTTACTGGAATACCTTATCATATGAATCAGTTGAACCATTCGACTCTCACACAAACATAAAAAATAAAAATAGAAATTGTTGCTGTGGAGACACTTTCTGTGAGGACGTATTTACTCACCATATTTGGAAGGAGTATTCAGTGTCAGTGTTTGTAAAAGTTAGAGTTAAAACCGCAACATGAACTTTTGTGGGGGTTTCCTCTGGGTACTCCAGTCTCCTTCCACAATCTGTAAACATATACAGATCGACTGTTCCAAATTGTCCCTAGGTGTGAGTGTGAGTGTGTGTGTGTGAATGGTTGTGTGTGTTGCTCTGCAATGGACTGGTGAGCTGTTCAGGGTGTACCCCGCCATCACCCAGAGTCGGCTGAGATCCCCACGACCCTAATAGAAGTAAGTGGTTTGGGCAAATGAATGAATGAATGGTGAGGGAACGACTGCGTACAGCTGCTATACGTGATGTGTAAGTGATAACAGGAAGTAAGGAAATATTTTTCAGATGTTTCACAACATTAAATGTAACTATAGACTATTAAACTTTATAACATATTGTTCTTTAATGACAGATTACTGCGGTTAAAAGTGAAGTAAAACTGCAGGAAATGCTGTTCTGGAGGTCAACCTTTGGGTGATAACAGCTGCATTGTAGCACGCTGTTACTGATAATTTTCCTATTACAGCACACTCTAATGTGCGTAGTTCCTTATATCTCTTATTTAAATATCACTATATTGTATATAGTCCCTGCCCTATTTTTTTTTTCCTCTGACAGTACCAGACATCATGAGAAAATATTCTAGTTTGTAAGACATCCCTATCAAAAGTTTGGTTCCACTCAGACCTACACTTGCTTTTGGGGTAGATGGGTACATACTCTGATTTGCACTTTTTTTTTTAAATTCAGATAATGAATGCATGAATTGTGAAGCTTATTACAGCGCTATACTTTTTTAAAACCTGAGCACAGCACATTAATATCACTAATCAGGCCTGAACATGAGAATAAAGTCACAGCTGCAGTTTTTTGCTCTGATGTGTTCCAGGAGGAATAGGAAATGATGTAATAAGTAATCGATGAGACTTCCTAAGCACAGAAAATGTGGCGAGAAAGTGAAAAAGCACAACACATTTGCTCAGAATCACTAAGCAGCTAATAATCTGAAATTTATACAGTATCCACTGTTTATTTTGGCACAGGAAGTAGCACCACTTTTATTTTGTATGAACTGTTTGTAAGGGTTCATTTCATGGAGCACAGGAATCATTGTCTCGCATGACACTATTAGAGTGGATTTATTTTAATGTACTGAGAGGCTTGTGTCCATTTTTAATATGATTTTTATTTTATGGGAAATAAAATGTAAATACTGTGTAACATTTCTGTGTGTACATTTATTGTACTAAAAGGTGTTTCATATAGTTTCATATATACATTTAGGAATAACATATTGCATTTGTAGGGAAAAATATTGTGAGCTTCATATTATTAGGCAAAAATACATAATTTGTCACTTAATTGCATAATAGAAGAAAGTAAAATAAAAGAATGATTTTTTTTTAGGGTTTTACTGTGTGTGTGTGTGTGTGTGTGTGTGTGTGTGTGTGTGTGTGTGTGTGTGTGTGTGTGTGTGTGTGTGTGT
>JAOUQZ010000035.1:6179159-6202135 GCA_028564935.1 Neosilurus hyrtlii
TCACTCCAACCTTGGCAAGGCCTGTCTTCATGGAGCTCGCTGTGTGTGCAGGGGGACCGTCATGCTGGAACAAGTTCAAGCCTCTTAGTTCTAATGAAGGGAAATTGTAACCCCACAGCATAAGAAGACCTGCTGCACAATCATGTGCTTTCAACTTTGTGGCACCAACTTTGGGAAGAAGCTGCATATGAGTCTGATGGTCAAGTGTCCATAAACTTTTGTTTATATAGTGTAAGCGTTCAAATATAATGAAGTTGTAATGTGAACTGACTTGCATTACATGGTTTATTAGAAGTCATTGTGGCTGATCAATTCATCTGCAAATCAGACACCAGATTTGAGAGTTAAATGTATGTAGTTCTTCACACCTTCTTAAGAGAAAATTACACATGCATAAACAGAGTGTGTGTGAGAGAAAGAAAGAAAGAAAGAAAGAAAGAAAGAAAGAAACTTTGCCCTTATGATGTCTTAAAAAAATAGAATGAAAATAGAGTAGATCTTTTAAATATATCGTCCCATTGTACTAATGTTGAATCCACCTCCAAGCCACCTGGGCCATCATTCCCTTCTTCTTCATGTTCCAACCTCACCTGTTTTTGCTTGACCTTGAATCCAAGCAGTACACAGCATGACTCCTGACTGATTGGATCTGTTACCTTCTGCATGAATCAAGGATGTGACATTTGTTTTTTGAGGCGCGAAGGAGTGCCTACAACCAGGTAACTGTCTCGTGAAGCCTCCTTGGTACTGTATGATTTGCTGTTGGGCCTGCAGGTTCTCAGCGAAGATGTCCTACAAGGGTCATGTTTGAGCAGGTACGTCCCGAGGGTTTCCCAACCTCCTCCAACACGCACCATAGCGTGCTTATCATTCAGCATCTGCAAAAAAGATAGCAAGAGAGTGAAATAAGGAAATGTACATCGACACATGATATCTTTGTGTTTTTAAATAGAGTATGTCCCAGTACATGATATTTCTATCCAGTAGAGAAAGTGTAGAGAACCCCATGGTGCTTTAAACCTGGGATACATTTGCTCTTCTTCTGAAGAAGTGGTAGTTTTAGTAGTAGTAGTAGTTTTAAAAGTGGTAGTGGTAATTTTAATAGTGGCAGTTTTAGTAGTGGTAGTGGTAATGGTAGTAGTAATGATAATGGTAGTTATGTGAATGTGGACATCGCCGCACTCCAGGAAACACAGCTAGCAGACTCAGGCTTGCTAAGGGAGAAAGACTACACTTTCTACTGGCAGGGGAAGACCTACAATGAGCCACGGATACACAGAGTGGGTTTTGCAGTGAGAAACGCATTGCTGTCTATGGTAGAGCCAGGCAGCAATGGCTCAGAGCGACCGCCACAGGCCCCGTCACCCTCATTAGCGCGTACGCCCCAATGCTGTCCTCGTCGTCCAATGCCAAGGACGAGTTCTGCGAGAATCTCAAAGCCACCATTAGCAGTATCCCCAGCAAGGAACAGATGGTCCTACTGGGCGATTCAACGCCAGAGTGGGTGCAGATCACATCTCTTGGCCCTCCTGGCTTGGACAGTTTGGTGTGGGCAGGATGAACAAGAACGGCCAATGACTGCTTGAGCTGTGTGAATACCACAACCTGTGCATCGCCAATTCCTTCTTCAAGACCAAGCCCCCGCACAAAGTCTCCTGGAGACACCCGCGCTCAAAGCACTGGCACCAGCTGGACCTCGTCCTTGTCAGACGCTTCGCCATCAAAAATGTTCTTCACACATGCTCTTACCACAGCGCGGACTGCAACACAGACCACTCACTGGTGTGCTGCAAGATCAAGATGCAGCCAAAGAGGTTCCACCATGGCAAGAAGCAAGGGAATCCCCGCATGGATGTGGTAGTTATCATAGTAGTGGTTGTTATTATATTAATAACATGATGGTGGCATTAATTTTTATAGTAATAGCAGTAATAATTACCAGAATTACTCCAGAATTATTGGTAACCAACAAATCATTCATTTCCTGAACTGTTTAATCCTAATTAGGCTCGCAAGGAGGATGGTGCCTATCTCAGCTGACCCTAGGCGAATGCGGGCTACACCCTGAACAGACCATTGGCAGACCATTGCAGGGCCAACACAAACACAACCATTTACACTCACACCTATAGGTAAGCCAGAGAGTCCAACTCAGGACCTTCTTTCTGTGAGGCAAACGTGCTAACCACTGTACCACCGTGACGCCATTTACATTTAACTGTACATTACTTTTAATAATACACACTGTCACAAAGCAGCTTTGGAGAAATGTATACATCCATCATACATCACTCTGGGCATGCGTTATTTATTTTATGTATTCCTTTTTGTTCTTTTCTCCGGAAGGGTGTTAATAATTCTGTAGTCACCTCTATGCATTACATTTGTAGAACCCTCAGTAAACACTGTGTTTGCTTTGTCTTCAAACCCCTGTGCTTAAGAAAATCATCCATTCTGGGTTTAGTGAAGAATGAGCCCCTTCGAGCGAGCCCCTTTCTTTTGGAACAGATTAAATATTGAAAGGCTGCATCTCATTATGCTTCGGTAAAAAGCAAATGAGAGAGTGCACTGTCAAAATCTCATTACGTTTAATGAAACACGGCCTCATGGCACCAGCTGAGCACCAGCTTAAGAATAATCCACCACACACACACACACACACACACACACACAGGGAGGGGGGGTGAAAGAGACACAAGCTTTTCAATATGAGTGCGCGCACACACACACACACACACACACACACACACACACACACATTTAGACATCTTTTTTCTTCTTTAAATTTACACCTGTGATCCACAACCCACCAACACCCTCTAGCATAGTGTAAGCACTGCCATGGCAACAACAGTTGGAAAAAAAAATAGCATATACAGAGATGAAAAATGAAAGGTGGGGAAAAAAAGAGAGGAAGAGAGACAGGATAGTCCTCTGTCCCCAGAGACATTCAGGGGCCCCCCCTCCCCTCACTCTCTTTCTTTCTGCATCTCTTGCTCTCACACAAAACCCCTCCCTAAACCCCTCTGCTTTTCTGTCTCGCTATCGGACATAACCCCTTCATTAAAGAGCTGTTCCACTGCTGGTATTACAAGCAGATTTATTTCAGGGTTCCCCTCCCACTTTAAGTCCCAATGGTCCGCTATGCATCCTAATCAGCAGATAGACACACACACCAGGTTTGGTATTTTTTAATGCATGTGCTGTGTGTATCAGGTGCTCTGAAACTGATTAACACGTCAGGGTTGTCAGTCTGCTCAAGACTGACATGAATTAAATAAAGCCCATGCCTGTGTTTTGACACCTCCTATTTCAGCCAAACCTCCAGGCTAAATAAAATAAAATAAAATACATTTGTATTACATTTCAAAGTCTGGCCAACATTGCCCCCCCCAACCCCCTGCAAATTGTGTGTTGCTTCTCTTTTATTCAGACTTTCCCTTTAATAATTCACAGCTTCATTGCATAATTGAATTGCACCTATATATTTTCCTTTCTTCCACTGTTCTGCCCAGGAGTACTTGGGTACAGGCTGTGCTGGCAACAGTGGCCATGAATGCATTAAGATCAGCATTTTGAGTCGTTGTGTACTCAGATATTGAGCGATGAGTGCTCTGGTTCAGGGCCAACACACTCCCCATCCTCCACTCCCTTTCCACATCCTCTCTCCAGAGTGGAAACTGCTTCCAGCTTATTTTCTCCCTCCTTCTTTTCAGCTGTAGTTTACCTCATAGCCACCAGATGGTAGACTGCAGTCACACAGTTCATCAACACCAGCGTTCGTCAAGTTGAGGAAAATATCTCCCCAAGGATCACATGCAGCCTAGTAGAGATGTTCTAAATCAGGAGACAGACTGCTCCATCTCGGTACCTATTTTTGTCGAATCACTTGCAGAACAAGGGGCGTGAAAGCAAACACCATGCAGAACTAACGTAGGAACTAAGCAGGGAATCATAGCTTGTTGGGAAAGACAGCAACGCATAATGATGGCTTAAACAAAGAAAGTGAGGGAAGAATAATAAGTCTATGTTTCATCAGAGGACAAAAAACATTGCATGGCCAAATTTTATTTTCTCTCTTCCCCTAATGTTCATGTTATCATTCAGTGTTTTTTTTCCTTCATTAAGGGTATGTACTGAATTGAATGCAGGCTTGGTGAACATATATGCAGATTGATAATAAGTTAAAGACAATATATCAAGTACAGGAATCCCTTATTCCTCTTTACAGTCCATTTGATAGATCTAGAAGCAAAATGAAGTGTGTATTAGGTGTTAAAACTCAGGCCATCTATCTGTTAGGTATCTCACCAGTGATGTTGCTAATTATCTGATTGATATGAATGAGGCGGATATCACTCCTATAAATCTGTAGTCATGGCTCCATTATCGTTCCATTTCCTTAATGCTGTTTAACTGCTTCATGCATTGCTTTCTGTGCCTCTCGCTGAAACACACTCATTCAGCTATTGGGCTAATGGATTTGTGTCTTTTTCATTCATGAAATCATAAAAGCAAATAAAACTTCATCTCCCACACAATCCTGTTCAAAAAGAGATAGGATAAGAGATGGCATTAAAAGCTTTCTGGTGGAGCCTGATGCATGAAAGCAAACGAACATAGGCCTCTTTCTCTGTCTCTCTCATCTCTTCTCCGGATCTCGTCCTAATAGGCTCTGTGACATTAAGAGACTGCTTTTCCTCCATAGCCGACTGTGCAGGAGCCCTGGAGGACTCGTCTGATTGAGAAATCACAGAAGAGGAAGAAGGAAGGAGGCGGGACCAGCTAGGAAGCCAACCTCAGTTAACAAGCTTCCCTGAGTAATCACTCTGCTAATGACTTCAGCACTAAAATCAATAAATCGGCTCCGTTTTACAGCATGGTACTAAAATATAAAGCGCTAAACACATTTCTAATTCACGTATGGAAAATACTGTTCCCTAAAGAGCAGGAAGAAGGAGCTGTCAAAATCTATTTAAAGATAATAAAATAAAATGCATACAAAACATTAACAAAGTCAAGGGAAATTGTAAGTTGTACTTTGTTCATCTTGTTAATTAAAAAGATAAATATAGGGTAAGTCTAAAAAGTATTGGCTCTGTGCAAGACAACAGTCCAGAAAAAGGACTAAAATAAGCAAAGATAGATTGCCCGCCAAAAAAAAACAAAAAACAAAAAAAAAAGTGGTGCACTCTAATATTTTCATGGAGAGCATTTATCCTTGATCACAGAGTTTAATCTCCACGGCACTGTTGCTCCAGTTGATCAGGTCGAGGCTCAGCAACATTAATGTGGCAATAAAATGAAGTCAGCTGATGAGCTGAATGTACTGAATGAGCAGGTTATCACATCAGTGGTCTTTTTCTTCCCTGATGGCACGATTACAAAATGGAGACTCAAATAATTAAACAGTGGTTCAGGGAGCATGAGGAATCATTTTCACATATGTATTGGCACCCCAGAGTCCTGACCTTAACCCTTTTGATAGTTTTCAGGATGTGCTGGAGAAGACTTTATGGAGTTGTTCAGCTTTTCCCTCATCAATTCAGGACGTCGGTGAGAAATGAACCCGACACTTGATGGAATTAAATCTTATGTTGCTTAAGTTTGTTGAAACAATGGCAGGACGATTACTTGCTGTAAAGGCAGAACAACAACATATGTGTGTGTGCGATGTGTTTCTTCACTATTCTAATTAAATTATACTAATATAAATAAGGCCAGTAGGCTAGTCTAGTGGTTAGCACATCCACCTCACAGCAAGAAGGGTTAGATTTTCAGGCTAAGAGGTTTCCGTGTGAAGTTTGCATGTTCTCCCCGTACTTACAAGGGCTTCCTCTGGATACTCCAGTTTTCTTCCACATTCCAATGACATGCAAATTACGCCACTTGTCTGTTCCAAATTGACCCTAGGTGTGAGTATGAATTGTTGTGTGTGTTGCCTTGCGATGGTCTCCCACAAACCTGGTAACTTTAAGTAGTTTGACAGATGAGTGAGTGAGTAAGTAATAAAAAGAATTTTAGATTATTTAGATAAAAGATGACAGTTTGTACTTATTTTAAAATGCGTTTTCTTTGCCAATTATGAGGTTGCACATTTTTATAATGTCAGTCATTACTTTGGGATGTATACTGACCCGTAAAAATGTTATAGACCTAAAAATTAAAAACAATTAACAGACACCACAAATGTATTATTTGTAAATACTGCCAATAACTGGGTGCATATACATACTGCAATTTATACTGCACATATTTTATATAGTATGTATTGCTCATTTTAATTAATGGTGGCAAAAACTTTTGAGCTCATGAAAATCTTTGCAGTTTTGCCGATACTTGTGAAAATTAAAATGCTAAAAACAGCACAGAGATCAGACTCTGTGGCAGAAGAATGGATTCAGGCCAAAGCAGATGAAATTAGTGTTTGGTTATTAGAGATTTAAAAGATGAATGTCAGAATGGCCGTATCTCTGGTTGCTGAGCAGCAGCTCATAGTCAAGTAGGCATGTCACAACATTCTTCCGCCAGACTTGCAAGGCTAAAAGCAGCCAGCTCCGGTGTCCCTAATTATAATATATTTTGTATTTCAGCCAGTTAGATGCTTATAAAGCATACATATACTGTATTTCTCAGTGTTAGCTAATGTTAGGGCTTGTTTTGTGTACGTTTAGATGGCTGATGGTTATGAAATATAATAGCTAATCATGGGTCTCTGTGTGCAATCAACATAGAAGGAGGTGCACAACATAGAATGCTGCTGAAGTTAAACTGTCTGTGGAAATAAGCTGTTTAATATATTGATCAGTTGGACAGCAAACAGAGATAGAGCTAGTTAAATAAGAGGCGTCTAGTAAGTGTAATTGAGCATGTAATGGTTCAAGAAGGTCCCCTATTAGCCAAAGTGACAATGCTTTGAAGTGCTCTTTATTACCTATTTCATGAGTGACTATAGTGAACCACTAATACAATATCAATAGTCCTGATGTTCCTTTCTGATAATGTTTTTCTAATTTTGTTATCATTGGACAGATCTGTGCAATATTTACCTACTCTGAGAGAGCTCGTTAAAGGGTTCATCATCTGGTTTTATCTACTGGTTGGTCAGAATCTTTTTTTTCTTTCTTTCTTTCCCATTCAAAATGTGTGAACCCTTTCTTCATGTTGCCAAGCAACCCAAGATCCCATGAGTGTTTGCATTTGAATGAATTCCACACATTTCCCCTTAACCTGGGTCCTAACTAACAAAATCCAAGATGGATGGGCAAGCAAGTATCAAGGAAAGCACTCTAACAAAACAAAGCCACACACAACAAGATCATAAATCATTAAGCCACAAATTTAGAATAAATTAACCATAAATAATATTAAGAGTAAATATTCATTCATTCACCATAAACAGAACAAACAAATAAGCAAACATCCATTGCAGGGTCAACACACACAACCATTTACACGCACATGCACACTTAGGAGCAATTTGGAACCACCTGCCTACTGTGCATGTGCGTGTAAATGGTTGTGTGTGTTGACCCTGCAATGGATGATCTATTTATGGTGTGCCCAGAGTCGGCTGAAATGGGCACCAGCCTCCCTGCGACACACAAGCATTTACACGCACATGCACATTTAGGAGCAATTTGCCTACTGTGCATGTTTTTGGAATGTGGAAGGAAACTGAAGTGCCTGGAGGAAACCCACACAAGCTTGGGGAGAACATGCAAACTCAACAAAGAACTTCCCTCACTGAGCCCAGGACCCGAAACCCAGGAACTTCTTGCAGTGAGGCAGATGTGTTAACCACTACACCACTGTGCCACCCACTGCTCAATTATATAGATCTACTTTTAGTTACAAAAAATGTGTAAATAATAAATCCATACACTTTAAACACTAAGGCAACACTTGTTAATAGTTAACCTCAATCAAAAGTCTATATTAAAGTCTGTCTGTGTGAAAAATTGTAGACGGATAGCTGGTACCATCATGATATTATGGGTGGTTATTTGAAAGCTGGGTCTCAGAATGATGATGTCATCAATACACAGGGACGAAGATGGACGAATATGACTTTAAACATAATTTATTTCAGTATTTCAGGTGTTTGTGCTTAAATATATTATTTCAGGTGTACATATAGTTTTCACTACTCAGGCAATTATTATGATCTCAGCCTTTTGACATAAATCTATCAATAAATAACAAATATATGAATAACCCCTATTCCTGTACATATTTGGGTATCAGTGGCATCATCATTCTGAGACTCAGTTTTCAAATAACTGCCCTTAAAATACTACCTTTGCAATTTTGACATCATCATCATCATCATCTCACTCATCATCATCTCATTTACTAGGTTTGTGAGCCAGCTGGTGCCTATCTCAGCCGACACTGAGTGAAAAAGGGGTACACCCTGAACAGCTCGCCAGACCATCGCAGGCCAACACACTCACACATTCACAATCGCATCCACACCTAGGGGCAATTTGGAACAGTCAGTTAGCCTAAGGTGCATGTCTTTGGACTGTGGGAGAAAACTGAAGTACCAGAGAAAACCCACACAAGCACAGGGAGAACATGTAAAGTCCACAGAGAAACGCCCAAGCCATAGACTCAAACCCAGGACCTTCTTGCTGTGAGGCAGATGTGCTAACCACTATGCCATCATGCCACATAACATTACTTATGGTTAATTAATGTTGATGGTTAAGGCTTGCTTAACCGTAAATATGTTTTCATGCTTTCTGCTTCATTATGCCATCTTTAGTATAAAGGAGTATTAATACCAATAAGAAAAAAGAAATCAACTTTATTTTACAGTTATAATGTATTTCAATAAAGAATCTTCACATCTCAGTGTGGAGCTGTCATGTTATTTGCATCCAGGAAATTGCTTGTAACCTCATCTGATTGATTTTATCTTAAGCGGTGATCACTCCAGGGGTGCGATAGAAAAGAGACAATTGTGAACTGATTTGTTTGCAATTTTTTTGTGAATTTTGAATTTTGTGTCAAAATGTTTTGCGACTGCGCAACTATGTAGATTGTGCGAAAGTCGTAAGAAGGTTGCGTGACAATTTTTGAGACTGTTTTGCGAGTAATTGGTTTACAGATGTTTGGCGGGGAAAAAAACGAATCTCCTGTTTAAATCAGTTATGTTCATTTTTTGTTCTCAAACCATTCTCTTTTTACAACAAAACGCAAATAAAATACAAATGATGACAAAATATATGGAATATGGCGGATGCCAGAAAGTCTCCAACTTGTCACTTCTGCTTGCAAATGAAAAAATAATTTGCGAGCAAAACGAAAATTTGCGACCTTCTCATGACATGTGCTGACTGTTTGAGAAGAGGTTGAGACACTCTGTGTCAGAGCCTCGTTTTGCGACATTTGCAAACATGTTTTTTGTGATGAGTTCACGAACCAGATGACAAAAATGTGATGCCAGGAATGTCGTGAGACAAATTTGAGAACATTTGGAGAATGAAAAGCGACAGTGCGAATAGCCATACATGTCAGTCGCTTTTCTATCGCACCTCTAATTTGATCAACCCCACAGGGTGCCTTAGCAGATAGGAGAAAAGCTTTATGACACACTTACTCTCACGTACAGCACTTTATCCCCCATTCGGTAGCGGCCTTTGGGCTGTTTTTCAATGTAGAACCTGACAGCACATCTGCATGGTGGATCTTCTGAAATCTGCTTCACCTTTAACGAGACAGAACATTTTGTACTATACATTCAATTAAACAGTACTGTGATTGTTAATCATTTCAACTCACTATATCATCCAGTATGCTGTCTTTGCTCTTTTTTCCACTTGATTTACTCAGACGGCATGAAGTGGGGGTGGATGTGGGTGTTTGAATAGGTGACTGCGGACTGGGCAAGATAGGCTCAGGTTCAGTTTCAGGTTCAGGTTTACAGTCAGGTTCAGGTTCGGGTTCAGATTCAAGTTCAGGCTGTAGGACTGGGGTAGAAGTGGAGTCTGGAGGCGGAGATGGAGGTAGAGAGGCTGGTGGTGTGGATGGAGAGATCGAGGCAGGAAAAGGACAAGGAGAGGAGGAAGGTGGTGATGGAGCAGGAGAAGAGAAAAGAGGACTAGAAGGAGAGGGCAATGGGGAAGCAAAAAACATGGATGGGGAAAAGGAACCGGATTCCTCTTTCTCGATCTCTCTCTCCAGTTTGACCAGACCAGGTGGATCGATACCATACCTGTGAGAAATAAATCATTCAGTGAGCAACTCATCAGTGTATCACACTATGTTCTCACACTAGGTTTATACCCTGAAGTTAAAGACATTCTAAAACATTAGCGGTACGTTCTAGTGTCTGTGGCTCTTCACATTAAACACATGATTGTTTGCACAATAATTCAAGGGGGCCATGCCGTGGGGTGGTTGTTAGCACGTCTGCCTCACAGTAAGATGGTCCTGGGTTTGGGCGCTGTGCCTAGTGAGGGTGTGTGGTCACCCTGTGATTGGGTTCCTCCAGGTGTTCTGCTTTCCTCCCACAGTCCATAGACATGCACATTAGGCTGATGAGATACTCTCAACTGCCCCTAGGTGTGAATGTGAGTGTGAATGGTTGTGTGTGTATATTTGTGTTGGCCTTATGTTGGTCAGGTGAGCTGTTGAAGGTGTACTCCACCTTCGCCCAGAGCTGGCTGGGATGGGATGGACAACATTCATAATAAAGGATAGAGCAGTTTGGGGAAAATGAAATGAAATGAAATGAAATGAAATGAATGCAAGGGCAGTAGTGGCCCGGTGGTAGGTAGCTGGCTTACTGGTCTGAAGATCACCAAGATCTTCAATCCATCACCAAGATGTCACTGCTGTCCCCCTAGTGCAGCTAACTGGGTTATCGAAGGCCAGCCATGTCTCTCAGTGTCTGTAGTGAGAGGCATGTAAAGAAACCATTGCTGTCAGCATGTTTATGCCCATCGATGGCCTGGTGAGCTGTCCAGGGTGTACTCTGCCCTCACCCAGAGTCGGCTGAGATGGGCGCCAGCCTCCTCGTGACCCTAATTAGGATTAAGCGGTTCAGAAAATGAATGAATGAATGAATGAATGCCTAATTTCACTCAGCCTAATGTGACTGCTTTAAAGACTGGTTTAACCCAAGTTACAGATTAACCCTTCTTAGTGCGATCCAGTCTTGGATCCCTGAGACAACAAAAGCTGGTTTCAGAAGCACAACTCAAATACACAATTATTTCCATTGGTCTGTCTAGGAGGAGTTTCTATGTTAAGAGGTTTTTAGAAACCTAAAATATACTTATATTAAGAAATATGAAGACTAAGAAACGTTAGGATGGTGCAGTGGTTAGCACGTCCATCTCACAGCAAGAAGGCCTGGGTTCGATTCCCAGGCTCGGGTGTTTCTGTGTGAAGTTTCAATGCATGCGTGGGTTTCCTCCAGGTACTCCGGTTTGCTCCCACAGTCCAAAAACATGCACAGTAGGCCAATTGGCTGTTCCAAATCACCCCTAGTTGTGAGTGTGAATGGTTGTGTGAGTATTGGCCCTGTGATGGCCTGGCGAGCTGTCCAGGGTGTACCCCGCCCTTGCCCAGAGTTGGCTGAGATGACCACCAGCTTCCCCGTGACACTAATTAGGATTAAGCGGCTTAGAAAATGAATGATGAATAAATGAAACCTTAGGAGCGACTGAAAGAACCCCTGGTACACTTTACTTTCTTCTATGTAGGCCAGCAGCTGTGCAGACTGTACACTGTAATCAAACTCACTGATCAACAATTTTGGTGGAATGTAAAAACACAGTGCTGCTCATGCATAAATATTTCAAAACTCTTAAAGAGTGCATATCAGTGATTCCTTTAAAATTCGTTTTTTCCTCATCAGGTTTTTCTTACTAAAATATAAATGAGGAAATTGAAACATCTACATAAGTGAAGACCATAGGCTCTTACTTTGAGGCAATTCTCCCAAGCTGCATAAGGCACAGGCACACATCCCGTGGATGCCTTCGAAGAACTAAAGAAACACACACACACACACACACAAACACACATACACACACAAACAAACTGCAAATTAATTACTAACAATTTGACTTTTGAAGGACCAATGAGCAAGTAAAAAATAATTAAAAAAACAACAGCAGAAATTCTGACTCAACATCCTAAAAAAGGGTGTAGAATAAGTAGTGACCAGTCAGTAAAAGTAACGAATAATGTATATAAGGAGGGGCGGCACGGTGGCGTAGTGGTTAGCATGTCTACCTCACAGCAAGAAGGTCCTGGGTTCGATTCCCAGCTCGGGCGTTTCTGTGTGGAGTTTGCATGTTCTCCCTGTGCTTGCGTGGGTTTCCTCCAGGTACTCTGGTTTCCTCCCACAATCCAAAAACATTCAGGGTAGGCTAATTGGCTGTTCCAAATCACCCCTAGGTGTGAGTGTGAATGGTTGTGTGACTGTTGGCACTGCGATGGCCTGCCGAGCTGTCCAGGGTGTACCAAACCCTCACCCAGAGTCGGCTGAGATGAGTGCCAGCCTCCCCGTGACCCTAATTAAGATTAAGCGGTTCAGAAAATGAATGAATGAATGTATATAAGGAGACAGGAGGGTGGCATAGTGGTTAACACGTCTACCTCACACCAAGAAGTTCATGGATTCAAGTACCGGGCTAGAGCATATCTGTATAGAGTTTGCATATTTTCCCTGTGTTTTCTGTGTGGGTTTTTGCCGGGAACTCCGGTTTTCTCCCACAGTCCAAAAGCATGTACTTTAGGCTAACTGGCTGCTCCCAATTGACCCTAGGTATGACTGCAAGTGTGAAGGGTTGTGTATGTGTTGGCCCAGCAATAATCTGGTGAGCTGTTCAGGGTGTACCCCGCCTTCACCCAGTGTCAGCCTCCATGCGACCCTACTAGGATTAAGTGTTTTGAAAATTGAATGAGTGTATACAAAGAATAAAACACTGCAGAAAGCCAATATTTGACAGGTTGCTGTAATACAGCCTGAAACAAAATAAAAGATTTTTTCCAACAGTAGCACATCTTGAGTAGCATGAAAAATATACATTTAGTAAAGAGAGACATTAATTAATTTATTGAGTTTATAATCTCTATATGTATTGTCGTGGAGCATCCACAAAAGTTGCATTATACCAAATAATAACATCCCTGACCACCGTCTTTTTATTTTCATTCTGCCACACAAGCAGCGCACCATACTTAAGAAACCAGAAAGGAGTTGATTCTCATGGCTGTATATCTATTCTTTAGTCCAGTGTCCATATGCATTGGGATTCCACTGTTATGCATCACTAAGTGGCGTGCCGACAGTTGTCAAGGAAGGTCAAACTATCTCATTTTTTTTCACATTCTTTCAAAAAGACTACAGTAGACAGACTATATAAAGACTATCTACGAAGGAGTGCGCAGAACTTACCTGACTCGTCTCTGTCATGATAAAGTTATGGAAGTATAAACTATATATATTATATATAACTATATATACTAAACTCCAAATGAGTATGCTCTTAGCTGCATAGCAGGAAGGTAAGGCAGTAAAAAGCAAGCCCAACCGCCGTAATCCGGTGACTTGAGCAGCTGGATTAGGGGTGGAAACCTATCAAGTGAGACATCTATTGGAAGCTGTGCTTTTAGGCAGTGCCTGAATCTTTACATTAAGACTTAACAAATTTAGCTTGTAATGTTGCCAAAAAAAAACAACAGAACATTGTGTTCTGACAAATATTCTGTCCTGAAGACTTTCTTGTACAGATATACTAAGTGAATGCTTTATGTCTGAGTACAACAAAGCACTGATACTGGAGACTTCTTCCATAACTAACGTCTAATTCACCATACAATCATCTAATCAAGACTTGAGACTTGGAAATGAAGACTTAAAGTGATGATTGGATTTGTCAGATGGGCCCCATTAGGATTGGAGTTAAAATCTTTAGGAAGGTAGCTCACCAGGAACAGGATTGGCTACCCCTGGTCTGAATAAATGTCTTCTCACGATATCAGTAACTTCACACTTTTAAACTGCTCATGTGGAATGTTCTTTCAGTCTCGGTAGCCTGGAACTGTCAAAGCTGCTATTCTAGAAAAACCTATCAAAGCCTTCTAAACAAACTGATCTGAGAACTCAACATCGCTGTTGTATAAGTCTATGAGAACTTGTGAAGGAAAAGTGTATGTCTGGAAAAAACATTACATTAGAACGTGCCTTTAACATGTCCATCCCTTCTCATGATTAAAAAAAACAAAACAAATAAAAAGTTAAAGAGAAAAGCACAAAGAATGTCACACCCTAACAACCATCAGGATCAAGAGATGACAATCACAACTGTAAGATTTCAAAATTGAGAAGAAAGGCAGTGACTCTCTTTTAAGCCGTGCCAATTCTCCAAATACCTGGGTGTAAAAAAATAAAATAAAAAATAAAAAAAACTGCAAGCTGAAAACTCACTGAAGTGAAGTTTCGCAATAGGTTGTGCTGATAAAAAAAAATCATAGATGCCTATACATATTCTTATCTGATCACTTTTGAGGCCTCACAGCCCACATGTAACCCCCCCCCCCCCCCCCCCCAAAAAAAAAAACAAATTGATAAAAAAAAAAAACACATGGCATTATCTATTTAAAACAAAAATGATTCATGTACAGTGGTTAACTTTTTAAGTAAAGAAACTGCATTGAAACATGTTTTAAAACCAATACTCAGAATCCATACACAAAACTTTTTCCCCTTCGTTATTAAAATTTGTTTTCTCAAGAAATGATTCCTTATACATTTTGTTTGGTTTGTTTTTTGTTCACCAAAACCGGAGATGTTGGGGAAATTTTCCAAACATCTTTTAGAAACAAGGTCTTATTGGTGGTATTCAACATTTATAAACAGATACATGCATTGAAGGACTCTTTCTCTCTTTCATTTATTTACACACATAATCCTTTCCTTCCGCCGAACCTGATCCTGTGCTTTTCATTCCATTGTCATCTCATCGCAACAATACTGTCCTCATTTTTCATCTTTTCATTTTTTACGATATTTTTCATCAAACATGTTCAATGACAGCATGATACAAAAGGGTCACGAGGATCCCTGCTGATACCAAACCGCCATTCAGATCTGCTTGCAGTGGAGCTCATGGGAGGAAAGTGAGATAGTCAATAGACGGAGAAACAGAGAGAGAGAGAGAGAGAGAGAGAGAGAGAGAGAGAGAGAGAGATTGAGAGAGGGAAGAAGTAGGGTGGGGAGGGGGGGGGGTCTTGTCTCCATGCCAACGCCTCCGGTTTAGCAACATCATCAGAGCCAAACCATTAAGCCAAATGTCTTATTTATTTGATTTTTAATTAAGAAAACAGTTAGAATACTACACATGCTAGAGAAAAGAAAGGAAGACAGTGAGAAAGAAATAGTGTGAGTTCACGACGATAAGTGTGAAGAAAGGGTGGGACCGGCCAGATGTCTCAGTTGTGAAAATGAGTCTTGTCACGATTTAGCACAAACTCAGTTCATTTATACTGAGATATGAATTCTGCCTAGTGGTTCTTAGCAACACTCATATTATCACTGTGATGCTCACTATTTTTTCTCTGTTTGTTTGTTTGTTGGTTTGCTTTTTGTTTTTGTTTTTTTGGTGGGGGTGTTTCTACAACTCTGATTTCATAGACACATTTAAATGTCATTTATAGCAGTATGGTGGTGTCGTAGTTAGTACGCCCTGAGTTCAAGTCCCGGGCTGAGCAAGGCTGTTTTTTGCGTGACGTTTGCATGTTCTCCCTGTGCTTGCATAGGGCTTCTCCCACAGTCCAAAGACATGCACATCAAGCTAATTGGTTGTCCCAAATTGCCTCTAGATGTGAGTGTAAAAGCCAATGTTTGTATGTTGGTACTGCAGTGGACTTGCGAATTCCATCCCTAATGGAATAAGGCAGTTCAGAAAGATGAATGAAAGTTGTCTACTGTTATGAGCACATCAGCATATCACCAAATCGTCAGCAGATTTATGCTAGCCAAGTAGCTTCTTTAATATATGACAATAAATCTGCATAGTAATATACACCAATCAGCCATCACTTTAAAACACTGAAAGGTAAAGGGAATAACAGTGATTATCTCACTACAATGGCATCTGTCATGAGCTGGCAGCAAATTAACAGTCAGTTCTCAAAGTTGATGTGTTGGAAGCAGGAAAAATGGGCAACTGGAAGGTGGATTCCCTGCTAAAAAATCCAGCTTGGTTTGACCAGGAACCAGCTGTCCAAAAAACAACTAAATGCTGGTATGGAAACAGTTTTCTAACAGCTACTACTTCAACATTGTACACAAATCATTTTAAGGAAAAAAATACACAACAATAAGGCAATTTAAAACAAACAAATAAACAAACAAGTAAACATTTGTTGACCTCCCTAAAAATCCAGTTTACTGTGATCAGCTCCAAAACTCAGCCAAAGCTGAACAATCAGGTTCTTTTGCACCTTTTTGATCACTCGGACACAAAGGTTAACAAATGTTTCTTGACACTGTTGCAATAATTTAGAAACAATTTATATCTATCAGCATGTGGCTGTGTTTTGGCCAGCTGGTAGCTGGTCAACCAAGTTGGGTTTTACAGCAGTGTTTGACAAGGTGTTGGTGTTTGCAAGAAGTTTGATTGTTCTGTCTTTCTTACAAAAACCCAGGATAGTGCTGCCCTGGTCCTGAAAAATCTAGTAAGTAGCATTTTGGTCAGAATTGTAGTTATGATAATGTACGTCATAGATTTTGCTCAGGAAAAGCCTAACAACTCAAAGTCAATCCGGTTTAGGGGATTTGGTCATGTGACCTGCAGACTGTAGACTGATGCAGCCTTCATAAAACAATACCTCGCCATAGGTAGACATGCACTATGTATAACTAGCATTTTAAAGCCATACTTAAATCATTTAAAAATATCAATTATTTAATAATACTTGATATATGGATGAAATATTAATTTAAAACACTATAATTAAACTAAATCTAAAGAACCTTGGATCCTAAATGAATGGATCTATAGTTGAAGGGCTGAGAGCCACAGTGGTCTAACCCACAACAACTGAAAACAAAAAACTGACAGATATGGATAAGGTCTATGTGTGCCAGAATGTCCCCCCACCCTCCTTATGAGCTTGAATCTTATTATGAGCATTATCCCTGATTTTTTTATGTTGCAAAAATAGTCGTGTCTATCTGTTGGTTACACCACTCTGGTTCTCAGACCTTCATTTATAGGAAATACTCCAACAAAAATACTGACCCAGATCTTCTGATTCAAAAAGATGAGACGAGTCTATGCCAATTTTTCGGCACCAGTATAGGAAGTTGGCTGTGTTGTCTCTGGCAAAAAATGAACCAGGAGCTGCATCAGCTCTCCAGTGAATCACACGTCGGATGAAGGGCTGTAAGGCATAAAGCAAACAAGCGTCACACCAATATGCTTTTAATGACTAATACATTTATAGCCATCTATATACACAGTGATGTAGAAACTGGAAAATGAGTATCACTAGAAAAGCTCTCTGAATGCTATGCAGTATTTTACAGAAAGCAGATTCTGCTAAATGTTTCATCCTCATTATCAGATTTTTTTTCTAAGCACTAAGCAGATGATGAAAAGAGATGCAGACAGAATGGAAAGCAGGAACACAGCAAACAGCACACAGATGGCTCATAAGATGGGGGATAAAACCAGCCAAGGACTTTTCTCCATTCTTTAGTGTGCTGTGCTTCAAACATTCAGTATTCAAAAACATTAAATACTCAAATAATTCAAGGAATAACTGTCATCTGCATGTTAAAGGTGTGGCTACTTCCTAGTTGCTAACATCTGCGATGAATCTTGGATACAACTCAGTATTACAGTGTTGTTGATATATTAACACAAAAACCTATGCTCAGCAGACAGCAGCTATGCCTTGGTTTAATTACTAACCCCAACAGTATTAATCATGCCTGAGATAAACAAGTAGCTACTCTGTAGTTTACTAATCTACATGTGATGGTTAAGATACGTGTTTGGGTGTGAGCACCTTGCCATTTCTTGCCAAAATCATTCTCCCCTGTAACTCTTCAGCCAGCTGGCAAAGCACAACTCCAGTGTCCAGCATGTCCATGAAGTTCTCTGCTGTTATATTAGTTCCTGAGTAATTAATCACATGGATATTTGGAAATTGTTACTCAACAGAACTTTGGAATCAGTATTATATTATAAAAGCAGGTTGTGGGGGAAGGTTTATAATTAAAACTATGAACAGCTGTTAAATCATTAAATCAACCCCCTAGGTTGTTTGATGTATATACCATCACTGAAACTGATACCAATGTTTACCCCTGTTTGTTTTCTTGCTTAATTCAAAAGGTTTTTTTGTTTCTTTGGGTTTTTGTTGGTTTTTTTGTATTTTTCTATTATTATTCTATTTATTTATTTATTTTTGTCGTAGCCTTTTCTGCTTGTGTTTTTATCTTCTTTGCTGGTTTAACAGGATAACCAGTAAAATTATCCATGACATTTGTAATTTTGTTTTTTTTTTCTACTCCATTCTTCCTCTTTTGGTGTGATCTGCCAGTGTGGACTCTGCTAGGTGAATTACCATCCTCAGGATGTAATTTCTCTTCCATTCTCAGTTAATCTTGCAAAAATATTTTCTTCAACAGCAACAGTGGTCATGACATACTCTCACTGCAGACTTGTGCATGGTAGGGTTACACATGAGCAGGGAGACACGGGAACATTCGATTGGATACTTCCCTGCCGACTTTGAGGCACTGATTAGTCGGAATATTTACAGGATTACAGTGGCCACAGATGATAGATTTTTCAGAACCTGTTTCAGATTTCATAAGTTATTGCTGTCAGGATGTAAAGACCATTTCGACCAATATAACAGTTTGTGTATACTGCCAAAAATCTAACAACCCCAGCTTAAGGTATAAAGTTTCACAAGAACTTTTTGACTGTCATTATCAGTGGGAAACTCAACACAACAAAACAATTGTTGTCATAAACAAATCAGGATATTTGATATGTATAATAGCTTTATAAATACACACACAGGTTAAAAAAAGAGCAGTGTGTGTGTGTGTGTGTGTGTGTGTGTGTGTGTGTGTGTGTGTGTGTGTGTGTGTGTGTGTGTGTGTGTGTGATGTGCTATAAAAACCTTTCTCCTCCATAAATCCTGCTCTAATGTCTTTCTCTCTAGCTAGTGTTGCATTTTTGCCCTGCCTCGGGCACACTCACAGGTATTCAGAAACATCCTTTAAGTATGTTGACTGCCAGCATCACCCCTTTGCTCCCCTAACTTCTCATAGGCATGCAGATGCATTCCAGAACCAGGGTGTAAAGTGTACACATACAGGAAATGGGCATCATGCACCAGAGTTGAACATGAAGAACGAAGAGGAGGTGGGTCCCCAGGAGGTATGACAGGAGGCAAACCACAACAAAAGCAGACACGTAAACAGACACTGGTGTACCGAATGACACGGATGGTCATTAATTGCTTCCTCTCAGAGAGAAGATGTTGGTAATGAAAGTTAGTGCCCTCCTGCAGTCTGCTGTGTCCACATGGCCATACCAGCACTATGAGATCACCCTGGCACAGAAAGTGTGTGCCAGAAAAGGGAGGTAGCGTAGATGTGTTTGTTTGCATCGAAAATGAGGCCTGTGGAGTTTGAATAAGTAAATATGGAAATAAGCCTCGTCGTCTTTATGCAAAATGACCAACAGGCTTTTCTACAACTCACTGGGTTTCTTCTGTTTATAATAGCATGCTGGTGTCTCACTTCCTCAAACGTAGAACTGTCTCTCTATGTCAAAGCAGCAGGACAAGCCGTGGCAAGCCCTGGTTTATTTGTAAAAGCAAATCCAAATACCAACAGAGCTGGGGGTTTTCTCTCATGCAAGGAAATGTCTTCCTGTGTGTTTGATAACGTTGGATACTTAACACACAATTTCAGATAAAATCACATGGCTTGTGTTTTTGTAGAATTTAAAGGTGGTATAAGTGATTTTAAGACTGGTCATGTGTAGCACTTTCATTTTTATAATATTATATCAGCTGTCACAGAGGAAAGAGTAAATAAAACGGGCCATATTTAATCGTGACTGTACTGTCAGTTACATTTCTTGTTAATCCATATCCACCCTCCCTTGAATTCACATTCTAGCCTCATTGTTTTTTTTTTGGGCGGGGGGGGTTTCATGGCATTGTTTTATTGGACACGCTGAAGGGAGGCGCTTTATTTGTTTGAGTTTTGAGTTTCAAAGCAACCTCTGCTAACAACCATTAAAATCACTGACTGTACCTTTAACGACATCTTTTAAAGTGTCCCTGTATGTACATTAAATGTTTGGAATGTGACATCACGAATAACATATTCCTATCATCCATCTTGCAACTCTGAAGTTGCAGTGTCTTACCCAGAATAGTGTTGAGCCAGAGAGCGAGATCTTCCTTCATGGGAAGTAGACTAACTTCATGCCTGCTAGCCAGCCACTCGCTGTACTGATGCAGGCAGGATAGGTCAGGAGTACGCTCCCGACGGACACTACACTGCCCGTACATCCTGAAACACAACCCACACAGGCCAAGACCTGCTTTAATACATACGTACATACATACACAATGCTACAAAAGGAGGCTAGAAGTGATAATAGCATGATCAATTACTAAAACATGAAAAATACTTCACTGGATAATATTTAATATGAATAGTTACAATCTAAACAGGTAAAACAGTATGGATGTTTTTAATAGTTGCTACAAAAACTCCATAGAGATGTTCATTGTCCTTTCCATGATTAATAAAACATACAATTAATATAAATTGTTAAACAATATAATAATCTGCTCCAAGTGGGTGAGGAGCACCCATGGCCTAATGGTTAGAGAAGAGGCTGTTTGGGACCAAAAGGCTGCTGGTAATAATTAACATAACTGTTTAGTAAAAGCAGTAGTAATAACTAGTGAAAATTCATTTAAAGGCAAAAACGGAAGCATATTATGTCTGTTAATTATACTTTTCCTTCCATAACAGATTGAGGAGGAAATTTCAAGTATTAGATGAGAAATAGTAATGTTTAATTTAGCAATTTATATGAGAGAAGGACAGTGAGATATATTTCAATTGCATGGAACAATTTCATTTATACATTCATTAATTTTTTGGAAGTACTTACCACTATGTGCTGGCTATGGAAGGATTTGTATGGAAAAAATGTTTCTAGGACACATACTTTTATTTTTATGTAGTGTTAGACCCATATGGTGAAACATACTTTGGCCCCTTGTCAACGCTGCTTCAGTACGAACAATGATCCCACTGAAAGCTTTCCTTGCTACTACATTACCTACATTACTGAGCTCATCATAAAGCTGTAGATTATTTATTTAGAGAGCTATGGGTTATTTATAGTGTGCATGTGGAGCGAACAGAACCGCCAGATTCAGTCCAATTTCACGTAGGAATAACTGATAGCATATGGTGTACTACAGTGATGAATGGAAGTCATTTCTGGCTTGGGTATGGATGCATGCTGGTCACATGTCTGTGCCTTTCTCAGTGGGCTACTGTCTGATCAGACCACACTCAGGTTTATACCATGTCTAATGAGCCAGAACTACTGTTGAAACTGAAACACACTGCACTACAGGTTGGTTTAAAAAGCAGGATATAAAATTTTGCAAGTAATTAAAGGGTTTACGAAGAAGAACGTTTTTAAAAGGGAGTTTAAAAATAAGTGTAGGATCAATCTGATAGCTATTAAGCATTAACACAACATGTGCAGAACAGTCTTGTGCATTAAAACAGTCTTGTGCAGTTTCCAATTGGAGGAAAATATACACAAGCCTCACTACACCAAACACCCAAATAAGTGCTTCAGTGTTTCTCTTTATTAAGATAAGATTTACTTGCTACAACCTATATCAATTCCTGACTTCTTCTAATAATTTCCTCCACACTCATCATTGGGGTCTTAACGCATGGAGCAAAATCATTTCTCCCACTTCCTGTAGCTATGCTGTTTTTCTTGAGGCAGGGGAAAGAAAGCAGACACCTGTGGGGCAGATGTGTGGGATCCAAACAGGAGCAGACAGGAATGATGGCAAAAACCATCCAAAGCCCCCATTTATTTTCCTAAAATCTGTAGATTGTGAGCTGGAATGAGTACGGAGAGGACACAGATGTGGCCATGTATGAACACAGAGAAGCAGGTAGTGAACAAACACCCTCATGATGTGTACAACATCAAGGAGAGCTACTGAACCTCTCAACATTTAATGGGATTTTAATGAACAGGGAATTCACAAAAGTTAAACAAATTCAACTCCAGTTCTTATCTACAGAAGTGGGATAGGGGTCATGCTACTACAAGATGGCTGTGTAAATACAGGTGAACTGAAAGCAATACGAGTTACATAGATACAAAAAGAGATTTCAGCTTTGGATGTCACCACATTTATCATAGAGAAGGAAAAAACCTTTAAAACGCAGCAAAGGCATGTCTAAAAATATAAGAGGGTCAGCAGCTTGAGATTCACGAACTGATTCTCAGATAAAATTCAACATAAAAGACAAACACTTAATAACCTTTGAACAGCTTTGTGATTTTATCTCAACCCTAGATCAATGAAATGATCATATAACAAGTGTCAGGCTTCTTCTACATGCAAAGAGAATCTAACCTCAGTGTCTGTGTGTGCTGGCTACCCGCTTTCCTCACTGTGCCTTTGACTAGTATGACATTACATACTAGTATGATATTGCAGAGATAACACAAGTGTGAAGCCATCCATCCCTTCATCTTCCATTCAAAAACAGTGTTCAATTTAAAGACTCCTCAATTAAATCCATCCATCCATTTTCTGAACCGCTTAATCCCAATCAGGGTCGCGGGGAGGCTGGTGCCCATCTCAGCCGACTCTGGGCAAGGGCGGGGTACACCCTGGACAGCTCGCCAGGC
>JAOUQZ010000035.1:6244359-6256874 GCA_028564935.1 Neosilurus hyrtlii
ATATATATATATATATATATATATATATATATATATATATATATATATGTGTGTGTGTGTGTGTGTGTGTGTGTATTACAGGTTAACAATAGTAATTACTGTATGCAAACGAATTTATGTGTAAATGCACATGCACAATATGCACAAATGGTTTCTTTTCTTCTTCTGTGTTGCACACCTACATACATAAAGTGAAGAAATTCTCTTCGTTTATATGAATTATATAAAGCCCTCTCAATGGTCATTGTAAAGGTGACACTCAGGGGATTTCTCTTGTCAACGATTACAATTCAATCAGCTTTCCTCACACACAGGTTTCTTGGACATCCCTTTCACATGCTTAACATTTTACTCTGAATTACACGGAAATTATTGCACACACTCTCACTCACTCTCTCTCTCTCTCTCTCTCTCTCTCTCACACACACACACACTCACACACCTTTGACAAAAGCGTGACTGTGTTGCAAATGTTTTGTTTTTTTTAATTTTCCCCCAAAACGTCGTGACAGCATCTCCCATCACCTGTAATTGAATTCTTTTCTATTTATTTGGGGATGCTGCTCACGGAAATGCAATGCAAAATGATTTCGACTTAAACTCATCAGAACATGATTATTTTTGCTTACTTGTACACATGACCCAGCGTCTTCCCTGCTAGTTGCTTGAAAGCCTCTTTACTGGGCACAAACCCGGGCTCCTTCGGGGTATCCATGTCCAAATATAATAATCCTTCGTTTTCTTTTCGTTAGTGGTAAAGTATCATGTCACGTATGAGCTGGTCGGACATACCGGACAGACACCCAGCAGATTTTTTTTTTTTTTTGGATGAATTCAGACAGATAGCTAAAGAAACACGACGTCGGTCCTCATTCACGAAAAGAGAGAAAGAGAGAGAGAGAAAAAAAAAGAAGAAAAACACCTATATATGACAAGAGGAAGCAGAAGTGGAGTGGCTGTCCCTGTTCGGAAAGAGAAACTCGCTCTTCTTGCGCACCATGCGCGTTTTCACTGCCATCTCGGCGCGATCCAATACATCTGATGGTCACGTCAAACCCGACGACTGCTTTATAGAGGACAGGGGTAAAGTTTGGTGGAGGGAAAAATATATATCTAACGGAAATGTACACAAGACGATTAATAAAATGAGCGATCAAGAAAAAAAAAGAATGGAAAAGAAGTTTCAGGAAATTTCAGCACCAAGGTCAGCGGTACGGCGCTCGTGCTGCCCGTCGCTTATGCACCGGAGCGCGCTACACTCTAGACAGCACCCCCTCCCACCTCCACACCCCCCCCCCCTCTCCATACACGCCAATCTGCCCACTTTAACTGGGAGGGGTTGGACCTCACCGAACACATTCGCAATACCTTAATTTCCAAGCATCCCCTGGCGTTTTTTAAAGAAGGAACTGCATTACTGCGACAAAAAGGGTCATTTTAAAGCATAGGGTACACGTTTGTGTTTTCAACCTCTCTGGTTGTTTATTATATGAAAGGCCAGACGAGCCTCCTGGGGGCGGTGCTATGGAAACCGGATGAGGAGTGTTTCCCCCTCCGAGATCTCGCCTCTGTGGTTGTAAAAAAAATGTATTAATAATTAAAGCACAGCCCAGCAATGCATCTCCCTGTCTGCAGCAGATGTCTGCAAAAAGAGCAATCTGCAGTGCAAGAGATCATAGGTACTAAAGAAGAAGTGTGAAAATGATTTAGAAATGTAGGCTACATATCTCTCAGGTAGGAAGTGGGAGAAAGCCTGGCGTTCAGAATAAACCTTATGCAATATGTTTCCTTGATTTAAAGTTTACGGCATAGGTTTAAATCAAGACTACATCACAGAGACACAAAAGTGCGCGCAGTTATAACAAGGAGAGCCACAAATACAGCAAACAGGTAGTTGGACCATCTGTGAGTGAGTGTGTGGCGCCACCCGGTGGTCATTAAATGCACCTGACTACAACTTTTCTGATTGGTCTAATACGAATAATATTATTCACATTTACGTGACTATTTCTTGCTAAACTTTTAATTCTGATAATATAATAATAATAGTGTTAATTTTTTTGCACACGTCAGAAAAAACGAAATTGAGGTACATGAAAACTTGTACAGGTTTATTTTAAGAGTCATACAACTGTAGTTGTGGACTATATGAGGCATAAGATCACTTACAAAATGAAATGGCTAAATAGCACCATTATTCAAAACGCAAACAAATAAGAGAGCAGTAAACATTTTACCACATGCGCTCACTTCATCCCAACCTATACAGACACAACAGCACACATCAGCCATTTGTGATCACTGGAAGGTTAACTTCCCTGAGATGTACACTTATAGTCAGCTATAGGGGGCTTTTTACTTCTCCAAATTGACATTTAGCAAAGAACAGTCTATTTCCTCAAAGAAATTGAGTAATATTTTGAGTCAGCAACAAATACAAAAGGGTAAATTACAAACATTTTTCCGAATACACCAGAAAAGATGTAAAACGACCATACACAAGTGCAGGTACATGCAAAGACAGTTTATCATCACACATATAATCATTTACACACAGTGATGAAGGTGGATAAATAAAACAGGAGAAACACAGGGAAAAACTATAAATATATATATATTATATTTAGCACTGAAATAAAAATAAAACAATAGGTTTATCCCACAGTGATTATGAAAGAACCTTTTGAAGCCTCTTCCAGAGATCTTAGTGTTTTTTAAGTCTTCTCTGGGGATTATAAACACAGCATCGTCTGAACTGCTAAGAATACAGCAAAACCTATACATTATTGGACAAAAGGATAGAAGACAGAAATGCCTCTTAATGTTTAATGTCACAATGTGTTTCTTCATTGCTTTTGTTCATACTAGAGATGAAGGAACATAGTAAGTCTCTCAAAGTTTACTTTTAATGTTTGTCTGGATTTGAACATGCATTTTTTAAAATATATATTAATTTATCAATTACTTTAAAATGCAAAAAATAATGCTTCGTTAACTTAGACTTTTTTCTTTCTTTTTTTTTTTAAATCCTTGAATTACTTTTAGCTGAAATACTTCTAATAGAAAGTATGGCAAGTAAGAATGAAGCTTGTATGTTCTTGGTTTTTGGTAAACTAAAAGTACACTTGTACCCCAAAGAAGCTTTTATCGCTCTTTGGATTTCATGTATATGTACATTTCAGTTGTTGTTGTTTTTAAAGGATAATTAACTACATTTTACTGTTTATCTCTACATCTTCTATTCAAACACACTGTAGTGCAATACTTCATTCCAGTTCAATAAAAGCTGTTTAGTAAAAGTTGAGCTCCTGTCAGAAAACTGTCCAATATTTACAGTTATCTTGTTCAGTTTTCCACCATGGTAACAGATTTAACAGTTAAATGAACTGTTTCATGTTAATGTTGTATGTATTGCACAATTTTATCCAATATATACTCTAATATATACATACTGTACATACTCTAGGTCCTAACATTGTGTTAAAAAAAAGGAGAACAATGTTGCATAGGACCAAAAGCACAACATGGCAGAATTCATTTGAAATTACTACTGCTTGAGTGTTTGGATGGATATTATATTTAAAAAGGGTTAACACTACAGTCATTTGGAAGTAAGGTCTTAATAGACAGACGGTGTACTTTTTTAAATGATGAACCAGCAGAAATCTGTGAACAAGGGGCCAAAATGAACTAAAGAAAATCAAAACCATACAGTGCAACACATCTGGGCGACTTTTCTAACAAAAAAAAACAAACAAACAAACAAAAAACTAAATAAGCAAACAGGAGAATACTATCTATTACAACCAAATAAAAAGCTTATTTGTCTGTAAAGAAATTTTTCAAAGATCGTATAATCATACTTGAATGTTCACATTAAAGTGTTGCCCTTTACTCGCTGTTGGTTTACAAGTCCAAACGACCAGAGAATCATTTCCAGGTGCTGTCCATAAAAAAATCCGTCAAACATCACGCCCAGCGTCACAAAGTGGCAAACACTGACAGGGCACTGCATGTTAGAGACACAAATCAGAGTGCACTGCAAATGAGGGTTAAATACAGACAGCAGATGTAGAAGATCCCGATATGTCCTCATCTTCCTGTTTCTAATGGAAAGTGAGTTGAGTGATGGTTGGCACAGAGATAGGGCTACAGTCAGGCTAGTTCTTTGATTACACATACTGTACAGCATGAATGACTGTGAATCATGCTCCACATATTCTTTGGCACTCCTTCAAGGCTCCTGCAGGTTTAGAGTTCCTTAGATACATTCAGATACGATTTCCATCTTGTCTGGAAGGAGCTGTGAGCATCTCTGTGCTGTGTGACGGAGCTCTGCAGTCGTACTCCTGCTGAGTTGCAGTGTGAGCTTCTTCACGTCATAGTCATGCAGATACTCCTGCACTAGGTAGCGCTCATGCTTTATGCGGACTTTTACTTCTGACGGCACGTCAGGGATCAGCCATGCCACGAAGAACTTCACCACAAACACCACGTGCTGGGTGGAGACACAAAAATTCTCTCAGATACAAACATCCTGTTTGCACATGATACTCTAACCAAGATTTATATATATAAAAAAATAACCACTAGCAACACAAACTCGCATCACACTAGCCTTACCTCCATGATGATAATAAAAGCCATCTTAGCTGCAAGAATATGCCAGAACTGCATGGTATGTGTGTACTGATTTGGGTGGCCTGGTGGATAACGGTAGTCTCGATATCTAGAAGATTTCAAATCGAATCCAAATTAGAATCATTCAGCGTTATTAAGATTGCATGGTAAATATCTGAGCTCTGAAAACATAACCTAACTGCTTATAGTTTAACACAACAAAAAGAATGTTCTAGCAATGTGTTTAAATTCCCACTGGTGTGAAATAGTCTAAAACTAAACTCTACCACTCTTTAGGTACTGGTATGAACAGGTGGTGTGGTGGTGTACACTAACTACCCTGAGCTTGGTAATTTGCCCTTTTGAGACACACCCCCTGACCTATTGAAGCTTCAAGCATTCTTTTTTTTTTCTTTCTTTTTTTTTTTTTTTAGAAATACACACCACTAGCTCCGTGGAGAGTTCTTTCTGTTCATACACACCCAGAACATACATCATCTGCTATCACGTGCAGCTTTACATTGTTTAATGGACCCTTTTTACAGAAGCCGTGTTTTTGTGTCACAGCCCTTTTGCATGATCACACACCCAGCCACGTACCTGCAGGTTGTGATGATGGACTCATTGAACCAGGAGGGGTTCTCATCACTGTCTGGTTTGTTAGGTTCATGGAGTTTGGAGATCTCATACACTGAAAGGCTGTTGTTAATGTAGCCCTTCATAGAGGGCTGAGGATCAGAACGGTAGGCGTAAAGGTAGACTAGACGAGGGATCATATCAGAGGTGAACGCCATGATGAAGGCCTGGAATGACAGAAATGACAAGAGAAAATAAACAAAAGAAAACATAACCCTACTCCATCTTACCCCACCCTCAAAAAATGACTCACATATGTTTTTTCTAGTTTTTCATATGTTTTTTGTATGGTTTGGCAAATGAATAAGTGAGCGGGTAAGTGAGCCAATAAAACACTTTCCTATTTTTAACCAAATGGTTTTGTGGTGATGCATTTTTTAAGACATACACAAAATAAAGAGCTGCTTTAATAGGAAGACCTCTAAACAGCAATCATTTCCCTCATTATCCAGTCACCGAAAAGTGGCAAAAATCCTGCATAATGACGCAGATGTAAATCTTGACCCCAAACATCAGAATGGGCAAAAAAAATGTGATATCAGTGCCTCTAGTTTGAGTATTTTAACTGCAGATCAGTTCATGCAGAATAGAGCTTTGCATAAGACCTCATGATCAGTGCTAGGGAATAAAATAACTGCCAATAAGTCTTTATTTATAGGTAGATCAAACAAATTCATCAACAAGCACAAAGTTTGTGGATATAATGACTTAAACACATTCACACTTGCAAAAAATACTGACATGACAACCAAGCAGTTATTTTCAGTAAAATGTGCAAGCTCTATGAAGGTTTGTGCATTAAAAATTTTTGTGGATTTCATTTTCATCTAAGTTAAAAAATAAAGCTCCTGTGTTTAATATTGTAACGACGTGGGTGAATGAAGTACTGAACAACACAATAAACTTGAGTTTCATGAAATGGTCTTACAGGAATCTTTATGGGAATCCTTGTTTCTGTAGGGACAGATATTAGGTGATGCACACACATACATGAGGAAAAGCTATTGTAGCAGTCTGTGCTTGCCTCCCTGGTGACTCTCTTGAAAATTAGAGCAAACCATTTGTGCTTTACTAAATTCATGTGAAAAAGGCAAGACACAGTAATGAAATGCAAGCCTTGACCAGCAATGTTTCATGTACAGCGGTGTCTTAAATTGGCTCTCACACTTTATTTGGCATTACTATAAACATATACAGTACATTGACGATGACTGATTTAGTGTCTACCAAATCAGATTGGGGATTTATCTGAAATGCATCAGTTTTATGTCAAAAGGAATGGATATCATAAACAAGCAAGCTGCTTGCGATTAGCAACCTCTCTGCTCATCGTGGTAAATTATCTAATAGCTGGCGACAGGTTACCGATGCCAACTGTGCGCATGCCTAGACGAACGCCTAACCAAACGGGGCCCGTCAAAAGATTTCTTATAAAAAAGCACAGCTAAGCAATTAAACACGAAGCAGCAAGCACAAAAGACACTATTTCCATTAATAAGACATGGGCATGAAGGAGGGGACGTCACTCAAAATCTGTCAAAAAAGGTTAACCATGCATGGCCATTTGATTTTCACATTTGTCCTCTTTTCCTTTATTCACCTTCCTTTTCTGACAGTGTTTGACGGTGACAAGCTAGCTGGCAGTCTTTCCTGAGTCATGAATGGCTCGCTGTTTACTTGAAATAGGTCGGCTCCACCAGTGGATGGATGATGAATTATAGTTCATGGTAATACATGATGCATAGTATGTACGATAATCATATACTTTAATTTCTTAATTTTTAATTTACTTTAAAAAAAGTTCTCCCGGGCCGCATAAAATGAGTTGGAGGGCCAGATTTGTCCTGTGGGCCTTGAGTTTGACGTCTATTATTTAAACCCCTGCCGTATGTACTACAGTATGATCAAGTGAGGGTGAGACCCCTGGTCTGTGCTACTCACATTTGTGACGACAGACATAATAGCCACCACATTTAAGATCTCATGCCAGGCTCCAATGTTTCGAGCTTTGGCTGCCACAGGCCTACGGAACTGTGTCGTAAACTTCCATGCATCCATGCGCACCTCCAGGATGTTGTTAAAGAGAGCGAGAAGTGGAGCAAGAGGAAATGAAGCCACAAACAATGTAATGAATCCAAATTGGATCACTGCAAAAAAAAAAAAAAGAAAACAAACAAACAAACAAACAAATAAATAAAGACAAGCAAATGAAACAACGGTTAATGCACATCAGGACATTGTCACACTGCACAGGATCACAACACTGCAGGAAAGTGAATTAGAAATGATAAAAGAATATAGTTTTATTATTATTGTTACCTGAGGCATGTCAACACAAAATAAGTCAGATTGGTCCAAAATAAAAAAAAAAAGTTGTTTCATTGTTTTTTTTATTGACTATTAATCTGCTTTAAAATAAGGGTTGTTTTGTTTGGTGTAGCCAATCCAGAGAAATAAGGGTAAATGTTCAATGTATCATTATCTCAACATAAAAACAAATCAGTCACAAAGCCATATTTATAGGTTGTTTTACGGTATAATATTCTGGCAACAGTAGTGTGCAGTGAAGATTATACACCACCACTTTCGTCAAATGGACTCCTAATAAAAAGAAGTAAAAAATTACTTCTCTATCATTTTTTGTGAAAATGTATTGAACAATGCTATTGTAGAAAATGAGAACCAAAAAAATACAAAAAATCATTCCAACAGCTATACTGAGGTAAAAGTATGGCTAATAAACAAAACACTGAAAATACCAATTTTTCTAAAAAAGTAAAAAATTTTATTTTTTGACTTTTGCAAAGCATGAATGAACTTCAGACCATATGGAATGGTTTAGCGAGTAAAGAAATTAAAAAATACAATGATGATTCTACACTTAACAAAATGAAGATAAATCAGAAACCAAGTACTATTTAAGTATTTATTTCATGTAATATTGGATCATACTGATGAGAATAAATAAACAAACAACAATATACAGTGATAACAAAAATAACAGCCTCTTTTTTGATTGATATTTTTTCATTTTTTCACTCGCTAAACCATTCCATATGGGCTAAATTTCATTCCTGCTATGCAAAAGTCCAAATAATACCATTTTTTAATTTTTCTGAAAAATTGGTTTAAATGTTTTTGTTGATTAGTCATACTTTTACCACAATATACTTGTTGGAATGATATTTTTGGTTCTCATTGCCTACAGTAGCATTGTTCAATACATTTTCATCAAAAAATTATAGAGACGTCATTTTTTTACTTCTTTTTATTAGGAACCATTTTCAACAAAAGTGTTGGTGTATAAACTTCACTGTACTCTACTGTACTTCATTGACCAAGAAACGTATTTATAACAAAATTAGATATCTGATACAAGGGTCATTTTTAACACACTCATTTCTTCTCGCTATCTCCAAATACATATTTGAAACAGTTAACACATTCTGTAGTGATGCCCCACTGGTGAATTTGTGAGTTTCAATTATATCAGGGTGTTACACAGTATACCCAGAGAAAATATTAAATATAAGTAAAACTGTACCCATCTCTAGGTACTCGTAGAAGAGACCAAACTGGTTAAAGCTTTGTAAGCCATGGTCCTGTTCCCAGCGGCTAGACCAGGACTCTGGATGGTTTCGACCTTTCCATTTAATCCACCAGTTCTTTAGTAACCTGAATTCATAGACACACGTAAGATTATTATATTATATGTTATTATACAAGTAAGAATGTATTATGTTTTTTTCTTTTACAATATACAATATTATTTTCAAATACAATATCAAAAACATTTGTAATAATTGGGTTTAAATGCTGCTCCTGTTTGTCAGGTTCATATTCAGCACTTAATTTTATTCCCCCAATTTGTTGCTATATTTGGTGCATGTAAGTGTACTACAGTGACTCCAGGACAGCTATTAACATGCAGAATTTGCCCAACCTGCCTGCCATCATGAGGCACATTTTTCTCACTGGACCACTGAGAATTTTTATTGTAGTATGTGGCTGAGGTAAAATTGTACCTGGTAAAAATAAATAGCATTAACATGAAGATTTTATTTTTACAATAAATATTTGTGTTTTTTTAATCTAAAAAAGGTATAGTCATTCATTCATTCATTCATCTTCTTCCACTTCTTCTGGGATCAGGTCAAGTGGGGCAGCAGCCTAAGCAGTGAGGACTAGACGTCCCTCTTCTCAGCCACTTCCTCCAGCTCTTCGGGGGGACGCCAAGGTGTTCCCAGACCAGCCGAGAGACTTAGTCCCTCCAGCGTGTTCTAGGTCGACCCCGGGGTCTCTTCCCAGTTGGACATGCCCGAAACACCACACCAGGGAGGCGTTCGGGAGGCATTCTCATCAGATGCCCGAGCAAACCTCAACTGGCTCCTCTCATCGCAAAGGAGCAGCGGTTTTACTCAGAGTTCCTCCCGGATGACAAAACTTCTCACCCTATCTCTAAGGGAAAGACCTGCCACCCTGTGAAGGAAACTCATTTCAGCCGCTTGTATTCGCGATCTCGTTCTTTCGGTCACTACCCAAAGCTTGTGACCATAAGTTAGGGTAGGAACGTAAATCGACTGGTAACTTGAAAGCTTTGACTTCTGGCTCAACTCCCTCTTACCCACGACGGACCGGTACAAGCTCCGCTTTACAGAAGAGGCTGCACTGATCCGCCTGTACAGTAAACATACATTTCCTAAACCTTTGTCTAAATTACCCTTGTGTCACTTCCTGTACCTAAACTATAGGCAAAGATGAGAACAGGCATAGAAGAAAAAGGAGGAACATGGGCAGTGATCAAGGGTGCTGCTTTTTTTTTTTTTAAGTGCATCTCAAATAATACAAAAATATATTTTACTATAAAATAATTTTAAATATTTTAGGAAAATTACATATAAAGAAATTAAATGTCTAAGACAAAACTGATAGTAATTTACAAATCCATTTTTTAGTTATTTTAGTTATTTACCTGTACAGTTGTTTGGGAGTATAGATTACTTATAATTAATCTTTAAAACTTGTTAAAATACTAAATTATTGAAATACTACAAAATGCAGTTGAGAACTATGAAAGCCCTACAGTGTATAATTACAAAATCCATAAGAGCTTTCATCCCATTAACTCCTAAAATAAAATAAAATGGACTTAATTGTTGTTAAACTTAGCTCATGGGGACACTTACGGTACCAAAACCTCCTGGATATTTCCCACCAGTTGTTTCCCTGTCATGACAATCACTAGTTGAGTTGTGAGCTCGATCAGACAGCCCCCTGGAGCACACTGCAAAAGATCACATAGGAAAATTACACCAGCAGCTCTGTATACTCTGACTGTGGGAGGAAACCAGAGTACCCCAAGGAAAATTCATGTAAACTCCAGACAGAAAGGTCCAAGCCCAGGAATCAAACCCAGTACTTTCTTGCTTTGAGATGGTTGTGCTGACCACTATACCACTGAACCACCCATAGGGGAGAGGCAGGTTAGTTGATACACCCCTCTTACAGCTCTTCGAAGAGAACAATGCAGAACAGTGTTGCCATGTATCATTCACTGAATAAATTTCTTATTTTCTGTAAGTAGGTCAAGAGGTTTGGGACACGAGAAGCATGCGAGTAGCAGAAGAAAGTGATACTGACACCTCAGAGTCAAAACAGCAAAGAAAGGTTTGTGTCTTCTTTGTGATAATACTATAAAGATTTCCCGGAAGGTTTGTTTTCTTGATTTATGCTTTTAGAAATTAGTTTTTTTGCGTGTGCTTATTTGATAGTCTGCGGGTTTGCATAGAGTTTTTCAAAATGGTGGGGTGTTGGCTAGTTGATACAATGATGGTTGGGTTTGATGATACGTTTATCAACTAACCTTTTCAATCTATTTTGCTTCTGTAAAAATCCAATCCAATCTATTTTGCTTCTGTATGTTTTTGTAGGCCTTAATTCCTCTTTAAAATAATTTATTTGTATCTAAAATAAAGTAAAATAAACCTAAAGCTTTAAAATGTCATGAGATTTACCAGCTTGGATGAAAGATGATATCATTTTGCATTAATTGAAAAAAAATTCAAAGCTATATTAATTTAATAAAACATGTTATTAGTCCCTATATCACACTTAGCAAGATTATAAATTTCACCATATCAATTATAGTTAAAGGTAAATACTAAGTGTTTGTTCAAGTTTTTTTTTATGAAACAGAGTGATTAATGCTAAACATAACTTCAGTTTCTGCTGTAAACATGATTTGTAAAACTGAATCAGCACACAGGACCCCAGAGGATGTAATGCAAAGTGCTGAAGTTACAACATCAATCTGTCAATTTCATTCATGTTTATTGTTTACAAATGAGTAGAAATATATGTTATAAATAATGCTAAGCTACAGATACTAACAATACTAAGCTGAAAGCATTGTGTTATTATATATGTTTATTATATATATTCTTCCAAGTACAGTTAAGCAACAAGTGCATTGGTGTATCAACTATCCTACCTGGTGTATCCCAGGTGTGACCCACCTAGTAAGGGTAGTGTACAAAAATGTACCAGATACCTCTTCATTCTTTTTAACTATTTACAAACTCTAACCAGAATAGTATTTCATTTTCAGCCCAGCCTCTCCCCTACATCTTAGTATGAATATTCTTAATTCAGTATGTACTTTAATACATGGCTCATTTGAATGTTCAGTTCTGGTTGGTCAATTAAGGCATTCAGCTATCTATATTTTTTTATAATTTGTAAATCAATAAAATCCTTTTTAAACTAGTATTTTGTAAGTAACCCTGTAATAAGCATTGAGCTGTGATTATCACAAACCTCCTCAGGATGATGCACTGCATCCTGATCTTCCTGTCTGAACAATGCATTATGATAATGCCCCATTGGGTTTTCATTATCTTTTACTTAATATCTCTATAGTAAGGAAGCATATGTTTCCTGTGGTGGAAAAAC
Organism: Neosilurus hyrtlii; assembly: GCA_028564935.1. NCBI lineage: Eukaryota > Metazoa > Chordata > Actinopteri > Siluriformes > Plotosidae > Neosilurus > Neosilurus hyrtlii. Next base: position 6,256,567 of record JAOUQZ010000035.1, read on the forward strand.
AGCCACTATAACAAATTCAGTGATAAAAAGTGTCAGATGTTTATTATCATTTTCTGAACCGCTTAATCCTAATTAGGGTCACAGGGAGGCTGGTGCAGCTCAGGGTGTACCAGCCCTCACCCAGAGTCGGCTGAGACGGGCACCAGCCTCCCCGAGACCCTAATTAGGATTAAACGATTCAGAAATGAATGAAGAATAATAATGATGATGATGGTGATACTGATAATGATGATAATAATAATAATAATAATAATAATAATAATTAACACTTGGTACAGGCTAATGAGTTTCATCTATAACTCTGAAAT
>JAOUQZ010000035.1:6279141-6291444 GCA_028564935.1 Neosilurus hyrtlii
AGAGTCGGCTGAGATGGACGCCAGCCTCCCCGCGACCCTAATTAGGAATAAGCGGTTCAGAAGATGAATGAATGAATAAATGATGTAGTGTCTCCCTCTGCTGGATGAACGAAGAAACACATACAACAAACCATACCGTAGAAGCAGCGTTATTACTGCTCTGTACACTAGGGGGCGATATACACTTTGCACGCTATCTTCCAAAAACATCACGAAGAAGAAGAAAATTACGGTATGGCTGTCATACGCATTTTTATTATAATTTTTTTCTGCCAAATAGGTTTTCCGACTAATTCATTTGAAGTACTCACATGTTTCTAAAATAACTAAATAAATAAATACGCAGGGTTTTTTGTGTTTGCTTGTTTTTTCTGAGTATCAAAATATCGTTAGCCGGGCATTAGCATTAAGTTCCTAGCTAGCTAACACCGGCTAACTGCACTGAATATGCAAAACACTGTAACAGTGTGATGTACATCAGTCTCATCACTAACTCCCAGGTTTTATTCCACATGTACTTCGTGTGTATTTCACACAGGAACCTCCAGTTCAACGCAGCGGTGATGATCCGTGTGATTCCTCACGAGTTTAGCATCTGTCCCAGCATGAGGATATCCCAGAGCCTGTGAGTCTTCAATCCCAGTAAGGCACACCTACACAAGTGACTGGAAGCTTTATGCTTTAATGTTCAGATTTTACTGGGTCCTGGGATATCCTCTGTTGTGTTTTCCCTTCCCTCACACACCTGATCCTACTGTTCAACTAATCACACACTAATGGCTTGAGGTTTGTGTGTTAGAAGTAAGAAAACATGGACATGTCCCGGGTTATAGGCATCCCAGGACCAAAGTTGTGGATCGGTGACACTTACCAACTCTTCTCACACACTTCTGTTTTTCTGAATTCATACAGAGGTAGCTGTTGGAGACGATTAGTGAAGGTAAGTGAATCTGATGGTGTAATTACACGAATTGAGTATTTACAGACACATTGCGCTGCCACTGAAGACGACTGACACAGTAAAGAAACCAGTACATATACAGGAACACTGTACAAGACCGACCATTTCGGAGACGAATAGACCCAGGCACAGTGCGGCCAGTGTTAACAAACTGATCCGCAAGGCCGGTAACGTTGTGGGGATGGAGCCCGACTCTCTGACGGTAGTGACGGAGAGGAGAATGTTGTCCAAAATAAAGACAATATTGAACAATACCTCCATCCCGCTTCACAACCTGCTGATCAGTCACAGGAGCACGTTCAGTGACAGACTGATACCATCTGAATGTACCACTGAACCACACAGGAAATCATTCCTACCTGCGGCCATTAAACTGCACAACTCCTCCACACAACAACATCCACTGTTATACATTTACATTCTGCACTACATTTATATTCTACTGTTTATCACATTGATAATACTGTACATATTACGTACTGACAGGATGCGTTCTGTATCTGTTTATAGAGATATTAGTAACTTCTTAGACTTACATATATATACACAAATATATGTGTAGACTTTCAGTATGGATATTGTGTATGTAGACATTTGTAATTTGTAACTTTTCTTACTGAGACTTTTTTTTCTTTTCTTAGTATGGAGCAACTGTTTGCACACAATTTCCTTCGGGATTGAGAAAGTATTCTGATTCTGATGTTAAAGTCACTCAGATCCTTAATACGCTCCCTCATTTTTCCTTCTAACAAATCAACTTCAAGAATGGACTCTTCCGGTTTCTACGACGGCGTATTAGGGCCACATTAAGAAAAATGTTTTTTGACAGACTTCAAGAATAAAGTCGTATATTTACGAGAATAAAGTCGTATATTTACGAGAATAAAGTCGTAAATTTATGAGAATAAAGTCGTAAATTTATGAGAATAAAGTCGTAATATTAAGAGAATAAAGTCGTAAGTTTACGAGAATTAAGTTGTAAACCTGTTTTAAAAGAGGAAAGTTGCTAAAAGGAGAGCCGTGGAGCGTTTCATGAAGTTATACTTCAACATAGGTTTCACAAACCAGGAGATACTTAATCTTTTGTCACATCAGCAACACATTATTATTAGTATTAGGACTTTTAAAAGAACCTGCAAGAAAATGCATCTATTTCGCAGAAGGAACAAGGTGGACTTAGATGAAATCGCTCCGTTTGTCGAGGGTTGAAATGGCTGGAACTGGTCGACTGCAGGGTTATAGATGGAAGCATCAGCAGGCCATTCAGAGGGGTTTTGTGGTTTCTCAAAAAACAGTCCGGCTGATAATTAAGATGTTTGATCCAGAGGGGGTTTAAAATGCGGTCCAAGGACAGACAACTTGTGAACTGGCTAAAGTGTCATAGGTGCCCGAGGCTCGTTGATGTGTGTGGTGTGTGAAGGCGAGCTAGTCTGGTCTGATTGCATAGAAGAGCTACTGTAGCACAAACTGCTGATACTGTTAATTCTGGTTGTTATAGAAAGGTGTCAGAACACATAGTGCATTGAAGCTTGCTGTGTATAGGGCTGCCTAACCTCAGATCAGTCAGGTGGTGTTAATGTTATGGCTTATCAGTGTATACTTCATGTTGATCATAACTGTTACATGATCTTCTAACTGTTACTAATCATGACAGTGTTTTCTTATATCCCAGTAACTGATGCCATCACCGTTTTAATGTCACTCTTGTTCACAGGAGCTTCTTTTGTCACTTCTGAGAGTTTCATATTTCGACACTGCCCCTTGTTGACCAGAATATATCTACACTATGAGCAATCCAAAGGGCAACGATGACACACCCAATAGTCTGTCCAATCGAGATGCTATTGACCTGCCTGATGATGACGACACTTTGAGTGACTCAGATCCTGATGAAGCCTCACAGTCCCTCAGCAGAAAGGTCGAGGAGTTATCTTCTTCCTCTGATGAGGAAAATGTTCAGCATGGCAGCAGTGTTCCTCAAGGAACTCCTGTGTTCAAGTTGTCTGGTGGGAGCATTGGCTTCTCGTACCGCAGCAGAAACATCTTTGATCAGCTGGATAGCTCTGTGAAGCTTACTTCGAGTCAGCTGGCTGAAGATAACATCATTGATGGTACATTCGCTCGTCCTGCTCCACCATCACCCCCTATGAAGCATGGAGAACTAGACAGAACAAGGAAAGCTTCGTCAGCCAAGACAGCACCAGATTACATACTTCACCCTGAGCGGTGGACCCGCTATGACCTGAAAGACGTTCCTGAAACAAGTGAAAGAAAAAACAGCCAGGTGGCCCATGAGTTCATACAGGGACTCCATAACCGTAGGAGATCCCAAAAAGCTGCTGCAAGTTCTTTTATCCCAGCTTTCAACCAGGACCACAGCAGCTGCTCAGAGCGCAAGATTATCTTCTCTAAACCGAGCCAATCCTTCAGAGATGAAGGTCAGAATGTGCACAAGGTGGATCGAGAAGAGACAAAAGAGATTGGTTTAGTTCATCTGAATGACAAACAGGAAGATGATGATGAAGAAGAGACAGAAGAAGAGGGAAAGATGGCCTCTCTTTACAGCCACCTTTCAGAGGATGGTGAGAAAAACAAAAGAAAACGGGTAGAAGAAGGTAACAGTGAAGAGAGGAAAGGGCGTGATGTTACTTTCAGTAGTGGGAGGAAAGTGAATCGCAAGAACTTCCGCAGGGCAGTTGAGGAAGACGACTAAAAGCTTTTGAGTTTATGCTCATGTTCAGACCAACCCTTCTCTGAGAATGCCGTGAGCTCTTACTCTTTATGATTCATCAGGCACTTAGAATCTGTTAACTTGTATTGTTTTGGATGTAGAAACAGAATTCATTACAAAAGATAGGATTCATTTTAAAAACTCTGCATTTGTTTTTCTCTTTCATGGGGTGTAATTGTTGTGAGTGAAAAACAGAATTGTAAAGTAAGGAATCAGTAAACAAACAAAAAACTTTGATCATTAATAAACAGTTTTGAATAAAAAAAACTTTATTGCTTTCATGACCTGAAACGAAAAAAAATGTTTCTCTGGACATGGAGACTAAAGCTGATGTCTATGGAGACCAGCTGCTGACATTATTCATGAAGAAATTATTATAAAAATAATTATTCGTGGGGGCAGCCATGGCCTAATGGTTAGGGAAGCGGCTTTGGGACCGAAAGGTTGCTGGTTCAATTCCCAAAGCAGCAGGAGAAATGTGTGGGTTGGGGGGAGCTGCACCTTCCCTTCATCCACCTTCATGGCTGACGTGCCCTTGAGCAAGACACGTAACACCCAACTACTCTGTGGGTGCCCCAGTGTGTGGCAGCCCACTGCTCCGAGTGTGTGCTCATTGTTTACGTGTGTGTGCTCACTTTGGATGGGTTGAATGCAGAGGCATTAATTTCCCTTGTGGAATTAATACAGTATATGAAAAAAGTATATATGTTTTTTAATTGCATGGCTACGACTTAGTAATACGTGGCCATGAGTCACTGATCTGTTAATGACTCAACCTCTCAAATTATGGACTGCACTACTAACACAGCCACGCACTAATAATTAGTGTCCATGAGTTATGTAATTCAATTTCTTTTGTTATTCCACCTCTCATAGCATTCTCCTATAATTTTGCCCAGTAACGTTTAAAGGGTCTTATTTGTGCCCTTGTAGACTTGCAAAGTAATTCAACTTGAGTTGCTTGGATCTTAGTAATTTCTTCTATCACTTGCTCTGCTAGAACTAGGGAGCTCTTAATAACCTCATAGGCTAATTTTTGTATCCCTTCAAGTTTATATACAAGTCTTTGCTGCTGACCTGTATACCATCCATAATTAACCACTGATGTCATTGAAGTAACATTAATATAAAGCTATAAAAATATATATATATTTCCATTCAATTGTATGTCCAACTTAACTGTTTAAAGTGTAAGTCAAAATAATAGTAAAGACAATTTCAGTATATTACAAAGTGCTACCACTTTCTTTTTTTACTTTATTCACACTAAAATTTTCAGGCATGGAAGTCGAACTTATCTGGTCAAGTTCAATTACCGGCTTCACAAATAAATATTACTGTTTTTGATTACAAAAAATATTTTGGAGTGTGATAAGATTGTTTAATGTGTGGTTTTGCTAATTTGATTATATTTTGACACAAAAAAATCACCTTTTTAATGCGATGGGCCTCTGAACGTAACATCTGTCAAGATCCATATATTTGAAATCCTGGTCTATATGATGTACAAATCGGCAAATATCTGTACTTGGTTTTAGTCAACTGGACAGAAGGTAACATTGGTTGCACTCAATAAAAGAATTGTCCTAAAAATCCATACAGGTATTTTCTATCAACATGAATAAAACACAGGTGAAATGTCGGTCAAACCAATTACATGTAACGTTCATTAATAAATTGGTTCACGCGTCAGTGGAAAAAAATAAAAACCCTGAAGCCAAGACTGAGTCTCATGAATATGTATTACTTCTGGACTTGTTCAGTGGACACTTTTCCGACTTCCTTGATTTTATCCAGAAGTGACGTGATGTGTCTGTCAGTGTTATGTGACATTAAATTTAAGTGGCTTTAGAATTTATTCTATGGATAATATTTTAATGAACTTTGTTTTCTTTAGAGCAATAAAACTTATAAAGTATAAAACTTTATAAATAAATTTTTTTTATTGTGGTTTTAAAATTTTTAATAACTGTCTCCCAGAATGTACCCAAGACCAAATAATAAGCCACAACTCAAATTTCTAGATGCAGGAAGAGGTGGTGTTGTGGTTAGCACATCCGCCACACTGCAAGAAGGTGCTGGGTCTTTTTTCCACAAAGCCTCATCAGCAAACAATGATTTTCCAGTATCACCACTTCTACCAGAACATTTCTCAACATTTACTAAATATAAGCTTGGACTCTAGTGTTTTCATTTATGTCTATTGATTTATCTCACATAAATACTACCGTTGATTCCATTTTTCATGATTAAAAGGCCACTTTGCTTATCCTTCCTGTCTTTTGTTTCTGCTTACATGTATTTTATTAAATATTGACTAATGATCATTGCCAGTTGTTGATTCTTTCCAGGATATTCAATTTAGTTCAGTTTTATTTGTATAGCGCTTTTTACAATTGATGTTGCAAAGTAGCTTTACAAAGTAAAACTAATTTAAAATGGAATTTAAACATTGAAACATTTTTCTACAAACCCTACACATTCCTAATGAGCAAGCCTGTGGTGAAGGTGGAAAGGAAAAAACTCCCTCAGTTGACACGAGTAAGATACCTTGAGAGGAACCAGACTCAAAAGGGAAACCCATCCTCATTTGGGTAAAACCAGATAAAAATACATACCATATAAGAGAAATTTCAGTACAGTCCAACATGTAGTCCGGTTGGTTAGACCACAATTGTAAGTCTAAAATCATTTTAGCAAAAGAGTTTATATCACCAGCAGTGAAAAGTCATCTTCACTGTCTCCGTGTGCAGATCTAGGTCCATATCAATCTTCATCAGCAGGAGCAAGGGGCTTCCAAGATAAGAACTTCAGCCAGCATCAGCACACCAGGATGGACCACGGGTCTCAGGAAGCAGAAGGATCGGTAGCATCCCAGAAGTAGCATGTGTACCTCAGCAAAAACAGAGAGCTCACAACAGTATAATGGTAAAAGAATAGTGCTGGGTGCAAGCAGGGACTCCAGCATGACTGACTATAGCAGCATAACTAAAAAGAGAGAAACCAGAAGGAAGGCAGACATGAGGGCGCTCTGCAACAATGGGCAATCAGCCACTCCACTGTCAACGGACCTGGGTGAGCATGTAGAGAGAGGGAGTGACAGCATCCCAACATCACAGTTTACCAGAACTCTCTATGCCTGAGAACCCCCAGATCTGCTCCTTTACCTAATAAAAGGCTGTTTAACAAAGTGCTCAGCTAAACAATTACGTTTTCAGCCTAGTCTTAAAAACAGTGTCTGATTCCCGAACATTAACTGGAAGATTATTCTATAACTGTGAGGCTTTGTAAGAGAAATCTCTGCCCCCTGCTGTAGTCTTCATTATTCGAGGTGTCACTAAGCAGCCTGCACCTATTGATCTAAGGGGGCGAGCTGGATCATGAACAACAAGAAGTTCTTTAGGTTAATGTAGCATGAGACCATTAAGTGCTTTATAGGTTGAAATTTAATTGGGAGCCAGTGCAGTGTAGATAAGATGGGGTGATATGCTTGTATTTTCTGGTTCTAGTAAGAACTCTTGCTGCAGCATTCTGGACTAACTAGAGCTTGTTTATGCACTTATTTGAACATCCAGACAGTAACGCATTACAATAATCTAATCTCGATCTAAAAAAAGCATGAACAAGTTTTTCCGCCTCATGCAGTGGCATCATTTTTCTTATCTTATCAATATTCCTGAGATATGGCTCGGCTGCATCAGTGAACAGGAAAGATGAAGTCAAAGCCAGATAAAAGAGGCACCGCTTTAGGTCCTGAATCTCCTGGAGAGAGCCAGAAAATAGTTTAAAAGGAAATAAATAAATTAGACATCAAGATTAATTTATAAAATAAAATTTTAAAAAATCACAGAACATGTAGTGCAACCACCAAATAATGCTTAATTAAAGCTTACAATTACTTATTTTCTATTCAGTTAATGTAAAGTAATATTTTAATACTATAAAATGCATTAAACATGATATAAAATAGCACCCTCTAGTGGCTAATCATTATGAGCTATAATTTTCTTCTCCATTATAAGGTATACTTGTATTAAATGGTTCTTCAATTTGGGATACAGCTATTCATTCATTTTCTTAACAGATTTGTCCTACTATGGTCACAGGGAGGCTGGGTCCTTCTTTGGCCAACTATGAACAAGGGTGGCATACCACCCAGTGCTGCTAACCAGTTCATCACAGGGACGAAACACACACACAACCATTCACTCTCACACCTTTTTTTTTATATTAACCTAATGAGCATGTCTTTGGACTGTGGGAGGAAACCGAAGTACCAAGAGGAAACCCACACAAACATAAAGAGAGCATGCAAACTCTACATTGAAATGCCCTCATCAAGCCCAGGACCTCAGAACCTTCCTGCTTTCTCAAAGAAAGAATTCTCAAATAAATGCATATTTTATATCCCACTAGTTATATACCCAATTATTTTGGAAAAAGATTGCATTTCTTACATTTTGTATAAATCACATGGTATAATCACACCCAAAAGTATGTAAAAAAGCAACACCTGTCTTAACTGCAGTTATGTGCACAAATGCTGAATTAATAATGTGCTGTGTCCCCAATACCATCGTCACTACTTTAGCATCAGTTCTCCAGTTATTAAACTGGATTTGCCCAGATCTGTTCTGATATAAAAGTACCACAAATAAAGTTAGTAAAAGTTGACAAGTTAAGCTGTATATGTACAAAGACCGAAAATTAATACATTTTGGCGTAGTATGAAGTTACGCCCCCTAGAACATTGTCAACTCTGTTACGTTAACTCTGTGCATGTGTGACCATTGCCTAGTACAGGCTTGGTGCTCTGAGACATCTGATAAAAGTTACACCATGTTAGACACCACACAGTGTCTCTTCTGGGCTTGACAGATTAGTTGACCTCTACCCTTATTTGCCATTTTATTAGTTGCTTCAACCATCTAGGTGGACTTTATACATATACAGTTACTGACTTTCTCGTCTGTTGCTGTGCTCAAATAATTAGGCCATTTTTCTTTCTTGTAGGGTTATTCTTTTTAACTTAATGATGAATAAGAAGCAGATATAATTTGCATGCTAGATGATTCTCAGCACAGCAGTCACGCAAGAATGCTACACCAATGCCGCCACTGTCAGTTTCACTGGTGAACAAGAAAGGTGCTGACAAAATATACACAGCAACAAATGATCTACATGTGTCTATGCAATCTATATAAGTGGTTTTAAATAATAACATGTCTAATGAGTAGATACTAGTTAAAAATGGTAAACTTCTCATGGAAGACATGACAGCAAGTAGTCATCATGATCTTTATGGTGGATAGCACATCTGCCTCATAGCAAGATGGTCCTGGGATCGAGTCCCGGCCTAGGCGAGGGTGTTTTTCTGTGGAGTTTGCATGTTCTCCCAGAGCTTTCCTCCCACAGTAAAGTTAATTAGCTGTTAAATGGCCCCTGTGTGTGTGTGTGTGTGTGTGTGTGTGTGTGTGTGTGTGTGTGTGTGTGTGCGTGTGTGTGTGTGCGTGAATGATTGTATGGGTTGGCCCTATAATGGACTGGCAAGCTGTTGGGTGTTTACCCCACCTATGCCTAGAGTTGGCTGAGATAGGCTCCAACCTCTATGTGATCCTAGCAGGATTCAGCTTTTCGGCAAATGAATGAATCTTTAGTAACCACTTTGGATCACTTTTGGAACCCGGAGTCTAGACACAGGCTGTAAGGTGGAAGCCCACTTTACAGGATGTCAGTGTACCTATCACTTTCACAGAGCATCACATACAAAGAGACAATGCAAACACATCATTAGTTTCAGTACTGACAGTGTTGTTCTGAATTAGTCACACACTCCTCCCCCTGCTTGCACAACAGTGACGTCACGGGTTCTCACCTGGACGGCAGGTAGGATTCAGCCGCTGGGCGCGCGCACAACTTTTGCGTGTAAGATTCCACGAGTAATGCGGAACTGTACAGTAGACTAAACTTGTTTGTGTCCTAACGCACTCGATGCACTTTCTGGTTGGCGGTTAGCTGTGATCTGGTGAACAGGGCAGAGTCGGAAGGAACAGAAGTGAGACGGATATTTTGATGCATGATCGTCTCCCTGAACTGACGGGTTCCTTCACCATGTCCCTCGGAGATCTCGAGGTGAGAGAACAAGACTGGGATGTGGGAGTGCTTGTGTGCAGATGCGTTAAGTTTATGATGTTTGTCTGGAGGACCATCTGTAGCTCCCAAGTTTATATTCAATGATTTTCCCACAGGTATGAGTTGTTATATGGTTTATTTCTATTATACTCTACTACTGTAGAAATAATGGCTTATCAGTGAACACTGGAAACGATTCATATGTGTTTACTTTAAAGGTGAATGAAATTGTCGCACCCCAGTCAAACAGCCGTTCCCTAACAATTTATTTAACTTTATTCTAACATTATTTCTCTAATTCTTTTCTCAACTTTGGGCATCTATCAGCACACATGTGTTTTATTTATCTATCTATCTATCTATCTATCTATCTATCTATCTATCTATCTAGTTATTTATTTGGCTTATTAAAAAAAAAGAAAAAAACTTTTTGGTTGGGATTTTGCAAAAACATTTATGGCACTCACATTCACAAACCTAAACACGGGGGCGGCACAGGGCGTGTAGTGGCTAGAATGTAGCAAGAAAGTCCTGGGTTTGAGTCCCAGACTCAGTAAGAGTGTTTCTGTGGGAAGTTTGTATGGGTTTTCTCTAGGTACTTTGGTTGTCTCCTCCAAAGGACATTCACATTAGGCTAATCGGCTGTTCCAAATCCTCATTATAGGTCTGAAAGTGACCTTAAGCTAATTGGTTGTTTCAGATTGACCCTAGGTGTGTGTGTGTGTTGCCCTGTTATGTTCTAACAAGCTGTTCTGGGTGTACCCTGCCTTCACCCAGAGTTAACTGTGATATGCTCCAGCCTCCCTGTGACCCTAGTACAATTAAACGGTTCGTCTAATGAATGAATGAAAAATTAAACAGTGGCCTGGTGGACTGGTGGCCAGGTAGTAGAGTGCTGGCTTACTGATCCGAAAGTCGGGGGCTCAAGTCCAACTATCACCAAATTGTCCCAGCTGCCCCCCCAGTACCGCTAACCAGGTTATTAAAGGCCAGCCATGTCTCTTACTGTCTGTGGTGAGAGGCATGTAAAAGAACCATTGCTGTCATTCATAAAGAGTAGGCCATTGGATTGCCGTTAGCGTGTTCCTGCCCTGTGATGGACTGGCAAGGTGTACTCTGCCCTTGCCTAGAGTTGGCTGAGATGGGTGTCAGCCTCCTTGCGACCTTAATTAGGATTTTAGGGGATCAGAAAATAAATGAGTGAAATTAAGTTGTTGTTCTACCATTATAGAAAAATCACAACCATTTCATGCTGAGTTATGTGTGTGTGTATGTGTGTGTATGTGTGTGTGTGTGGGTGGGTGGGTGGGGATGTATGTATTTGCATAAAAATATAACAACACAATTTTCAAACTGTAAAAATAGTTAATTTAAACCACATTTCAAAATAAATGAATATTTGGATAAATCATAATGTGGAAAAATAGCTGCAAGTTAAAAATGAAATGGGAAAGATGTGAAATAAAAAAATAATAATAAATTATAGTTATATATGTATGTATCAATTTATTTAGTTGTTTATTTATTTAACAAATATCCATGTGATCTGTGCTATTAAGAAACAGAGGGTTTCTGAATTCTGATTAATGAGTAGAAGGCTGGGATTCTAAGCGTCGTCTTGCTCTTAATAAGAAACAAATTTGAAAGCAGCCATACCTGTGCTGTAATCACAACGTGTAAGCGATATTGTACTGAATTGCTTTGAGCCTAATATGGTTATTAGCTGGTTATTAGCTATATGTACAAGAGTTAGACACTTATGAACAGTCTTGTTAAAACTGTGAAACAGTGAACATGTCAGTGTCATTAAGATGAAGTTGACAGTCTGTGGTACTAAGATGTAATAAGAGAAAACAAAGACTTGTCTTACTAAGACTAAGGATTAGTAATTCCGTGATGGGAATGCTGCCTTTCCTGAGCGCTTTGTTACAATATTCCGATCTCTTTTTTTAATCAAACACCATCCTCAGAGTCATGTCCAGACCTGTAGTTAGGTTAAACCTGTAGGAGTAGATTTTGTGACTCGACCCATGATTGCTTCTGTTACAGTAATCAAGCAAAACATAGCTTCATCTGGTAGACAAACTGTAGCACACTTGTCTACATGAACTGATTGTTTTGATTTTACTTTGGCCATTGTAACTATACATATTTAAAGAACAGACAACACATAAGCAGTTATTTGCATCAGTAGTATGTTGGCATTGCATAAACAAGGCATTTAAGTATTTATTGGGTGTGTTCTCTATTTCTTCCTGTATTCATTAAAAAAAGGAAACAAATGGATTAATATGAATCTGTTGAGCGATTCCATGATCTTTGTGTTATAACCTTTCCCTCCATTATTATTTATAGTGTGTTCGGTGTTCAACAATCAACATTGCTACAGGGCAGCTTTGCAAAAATCTAGATGCAGATTTATCTTGAAAACCCTAATGACCAGCCCAGAGGTGATGGTGACAGTAAAAAAAAAAAAAAA
>JAOUQZ010000035.1:6304158-6323398 GCA_028564935.1 Neosilurus hyrtlii
ATATATATATATATATATATATATATATATATATATATATATATATATATATATATATATATATATATAGGTACAGTGGATATAAAAAATCTATACACCCCTGTTCAAATGCCAGGTTTTTCATCTTCATCCGCTTGATCCGGGGTCCAGTCGCAGGGGCAGTAACCACATTATCTTAGTTGTTTATTTTTACTTCCCCTCACTAAAAAATTTCAGTTTGGTTTTTCAACTGAGTTGTACAGAATATAGGTCAAAATAATGGTGAAAAAAGTTTTGAAATGATTTATCTTGGTCTCATTTTTTTACATCACAAAAACCTGGCATTTGAACAGGTGCTGTGTAGATTTTTCTATCCACTGTGTGCATGTTTGTGTGTGTATGTGTGTGCGTGTATGTGTGTGCGTGCATGTGTGCGTGCATGTGTGCGTGCATGTGTGTGTGTGTGTGTGTGTGTGTGCGCGTGTGCGTTTGAATTTACACCAAAACAACTAGAAGGAGCCACCAGCTTTTTAAAGTAGATGCAGAGGGTTATCTTAATTTATATTCATGCATAATCTCATTTTGATAAAAAATGACAATAGCAGGTTTCATCAGGAGGCCGACAAATGCCAGAATGTCTATGAGTACCTCTTGTGGTTGGTCCCATGACTTCTAAATATGATTAATTTTTTAAGTCAGTGCCTGCGTGTCTTTTATTTATAAGATAAAAAAATAGCTTGTTTTGTTACAGAGAAAGTAAAATACACAGATGACATTATATTAGTTAAAATATATTGTCAAAGATTATGCAATCAGCTCCAAAAGTATTGGTACAGTGTGTGATATTTTTTTTGTTTGTTTCTTTGTTTCTTTTTTTCATGTGTGTACCACCACAATGGTTTTAAAAAAAGAATAAAGTGGATAGTTTTAGCATTAATTATCAGGGTTCATTAAATGTATTACAATAACCTATTATGAATTACATCCATTTTTACACATAGTCTTTGCATTTTTACTGACTCAAAAGTATTGGAACTTTCATACATTTATTTTTAGTGCTATAATATAATATAATATATAATTTTAATTTTTTGCAGTCAGTTACTGTAATGTTACTGAAATGTGAAACCCATGTGTGCCAGCAAATGCAGAAAACCTCTTCACATTAAAGTTGATTGTAACCTTTGAAAACCATGAGTCTCCCTCCTTATAAGTGTTATTGACTTGACTGGATGTTGTAAATGGGTTTTTCTTCACCAAGGAAAGAATTCTATGATCAAAGGAACAAATAAAAAGATTTCCCACAAACAGCTACCAAAATATAAAGGAAGTAACCGATTCTGAACCTTTTATTTCCTTAATTTGTTGTGAAATAATGTTTCATAAATAGCCATGAAACTGCTTGGCAGTAAACTGTTTAATTAATTTTTAAAAAAGGAGGGACTCTGTATTAAAATGCCTGTAATTCCTAAGAGGTGAATGCAATATTGTTGTAAACACCTTAAATTAAAACTGAAAGTGTATACGTTGATCCTGTGAATGCTTTAGTTGCAATTGATTGTGATGGTATACAGAGACAAATTTCCTGAAATCTTGAAACTGTCCCAATACTTGGGATCTGACTGTGCACTTTGCATTTGTTAAATAACACATTTTAGTCCATTTATAATTAACCAGGTAATGTCTCTGGGCATAGAATTGATATTGTGGTGGTACAAGTTCATTATTATCATACTTGTAGATAATACATTATTAGTATAATTAAATTGCACTCAGTATTGATGTAAGAATTGCTCTTATAAAAAATTAATCAACACATTCAAATGGCAAATCAGATTCAAGAGTTTAACATCAATGTGAAATAGTTTTAGGGATTTTTTTAAACTTTTTTTTTAAGCCTATATTCATGAAGCGGCCATGTGAAAATGATAAACTCCTGCCTATAAAGCTATCCTCAGAACTAAGGGATAAATTACATATATTTAATGGAGTGATAGAACTGGCTTAGAAAAACATGTACTGAGAAAAGCTTCACTAATAAACATTTGTCGTTTTTCAGTTATAAAGACTATCGCAGTGAAAGTGACCATAGCTTCACTTCAGACTACTGGCTCATACTTGCGGCTCGCTTTGCTTTTGTCATCTTGTTTGAGGTATGATTGTTAGCCCTTTCTATCACACTGTTAATTTTTTACTATGTCTAGCTCTTTCTAATATAATTTTCTCTTTGTTTTATTCTTATGGAAAGTTGAAAATGGAAACAAAACACTGTTTGGCTTTTGCTGATCTTAAAGAAAAAAACCCTACATGCATCAAATAGGTTATGAAGATACTTGTGATCATGCAAACATATAGAACGTGCTAGTTGATGGCTGCTAGCTTTGATTAATAGGCACAATAGGATTTTATTTCAAAATGAAAGCATGTTTTCCTTTAATTTTATTGCATGAAGTTGCTGTGATTTCTAATAGTGAATGTGTATTGGGTTCATGCTAGTCAGGCTTACTGACCTCTGCTAGCTTTTCAAATACACATCAAAGAATTTGTGTTCACACAACATGACACTTTCCTCTAGATATTGTAATCATTCACTATGATTCTCTGTGATCTATGTCCCCATCTTCTCACCAGCATGTTTTAGTGGTGTGTAAGTTTATTGTTGCCTGGTATGTGCCGGATAATCCCTCCAAAGTGAAGAATAACAGGTTACATGATAAACTGACCAGGCTGAAACAGGAATTACAGTGAGTAATGTAACTTTAGATTACTCCTTCATATTCTTTATTTTGTCATAGCTTTGAGTTGCTTTTATTTCTGTTTTATTTTCTAGGATAATTAGTGAACAATATGACAACAGATGTGTATGATGGAGACACGAGAGAGATGTATTTCACCTTCGATTTGTGTTGTGATTGATGGTTACAACCACATTACCATTGTACATTAATTTCATCTCCAGTTTATGTTGCTAGTCAAGGCTCGGATACATTTCATTACACTATTAGACATTGAAAAACAAAGTTTATTATTATTATTATTTGAGCATTGAAAAAACTTTTAGGAGCGACATTTTGGTAAACCTAATATAGCTGGTTAATATTTTACAAGTGTTTTACAAGTAAATATTGACATGGTGTAACTTTAGAAGGTTTAATGTACAGAAAGGGTGGAATTACCTTTAGCTGCACCTTTAATGTAAAAGACACTTGCAAAATTACTGTACACTTGGGAGTGCAAGTCCAGCGATAAGGCATGATAACCATTATTTTCTGAGCATGTAACCCATAACTTACACGGTAATTATATGAAATTATACAGAAGATGATAATTACCCTTTTACAGTATCATACAAACCTAATTTGGTTTGTGGCACCTAGTATTGTATTGTAATACGGCTAATATTAAATGTTGTTCCTGTTGTCCCCACTTGATAGTTGTATGGCATGAGTATATGAACAGAGCTAACATGAAAATTAGAGATGCTATTAGCAAACTTATTTTTATTTTTGCTGTACTAATATTATTTTTATATAGTAAGCTACAACAGTGAGTTACTGGATCATTTTGAACAGTTTACAATTTTCTATGCAGTATGAAGGGTGTTTAAAGTATGTCAAGTTTGCATGAGTGAAATTAATTGTGTTTGTATAAAAAAAGAAAAAAAGAAGAAGAAAAAATAAATGTGTTGCAAGAACTGTGAATGCATTGAAAACCCCCAACTGTCCTGTGATATGACCTAGTCAATACCAATGGGCAAATAAGCTTTCTGTTAAGTAAGTCAAATTACTTTGTGTTTCATCAAAGCAAAAAAAGAGTTGATCGATCAGCACAATCAAATCTTTTTGAAAATATTCCACTTAAAAGATAAGGTGTTGTTAATTTCTTAGGGGTGTACATAGATGAAAATGTAAACTGGAAATCTCACATTAGTTATATTTGTTAATTAATTAATTAATCAATTAATTAATTACTTAATTAATTAATTAATTAATTAATTAATTAATTAAAAATAAAAAATCTTTAAATCTTCTGGCATTATTTATAGAGCTTGTTTTTGTTTGTCTATAACTAAAATATAACTTTATTATAGCAGCATATACCCCTACTTAAGTTATTGTACTGAAGTCTGTGCACTGTGTTCCGAACACTTAGTGTACTGGTCCTTTACTTATGTCGCTAACTTCAACAGAACATTTTTACTTCAGAAAAAAATTGTAAGGGCAATAACTAATTCAGATTTCCAGGCCTATTTCGCCCCTCTATTTTTCCAGGTATTTTTGATATTTTCAAATTGAATTCTTTTTATATTGTAAAATTTATGTTTAAGTACTACCACCAGCTCTTACCTCAAATGTTTTCAAATCTGTTTATCACTAGTCGTCAATAGTAATGTTCATATCATATTGTTCTCATCCATGTAGAAATTACGATTCTGTTTCAAGGTCCTTAAATTTGGAATTCTTTATTTTTAGTTGTGATAAAGTCTGGCACCTAATCTATGTTTAAGAGTAAATTTGACGATTTCTTATTTTCATGATTTTTTTTCTTTCTCTTTTTCAATTTGTAATGGTTCATGAGATCCTCTCGCCACTTTAATCTCTTATATTTGGTTTATATTTTATGTAAATATGTGGCAAATAAAAATAAAAATAAAATGTGTTTAGATTTCGGTCTGAATCTAATGTTTTACCAGATGTTTTGGATTGTAATATATTATGATGCGACCAAGTGAAAATGTCTAATGTTTGTTAACTGCTTTGTATAATTTATAAATGTGTAAAATTGCTAGTATAGTATATGTTAGTATATGATCTATAATGTATTAATTATATATGTATTAAGGTGTAAATCAAATTCTTTCACATTACATAAAAAAGGTAAAATTGTACCAATGTGCAAAATCACTATCAGTACTCTTTGGGTCATTATGCTTGTTTCATCATGGAGCTTCCCAAAGTTTGTGAAGCAAAGCTCCATAGTATAGTAAAATGGTAAAGACATTTTTAAGGCTCAGATGTCCATCACATTTACCACTTCATGCTCTCATGCTTTGCGTCTGCATGTTGCTCTCAGACACCCGCAAACCAGAAAAAGCGAAAAATGCTTGAAATGTTTTTTGCTTCATAATTATAGTCTCTGTCCTGCGATGGCCTGGCGAGCTGTCCAGGGTGTACTCTGCCCTAGCCCAGAGTCTGCTGAGAGGGGCACCAGCCTCCATGCGACCATAATAAGGATTAAGTGCTTCAGAAAATGGATGAATTAATTAATTATAGTCTCCTAGTCATCTGGTATATTTTAGTTAACTCCTTATTTCTTGCCAAATTAATGACTTAAATGATTATTATTGTTATTATTATTATTATTATTATTATTATTATTATTATTATTATTATTATTATTATTATTATTATTATTATTATTATTACTGATTATTATTATTATTGTTATTATTATTATTATTATTATTATTGGCCAGAATATAAACACAGTTATCTGCCCTCGAATTGCTAAAAAAAACTGCTGCTCACAGAACCCTTATATAGCGTAAAGTATTTTTGTGCAACATAAGTTGTTTCCCAATGCTTCTCCAGGTTATTCCAAAGATCATGACCATAACTTTCAAAATATTACCATAGTAATGAATTTTGAATGGAAAAGAAATAGAACTTAGAACGATCTTATGCAGAGCTTCACTTTGGGTAGTAACTAAATCTGTATAATAATGGTTGCGCAATAAAATCTGTTTGTTTGTTTGTTTGTTTATTTTTAATATTTTTGATACTGCCCAATGCATCTAAAACCTGGATTCGTAGTGAACTTTACGTCAGTAAGCTTTCATAATAAATTCAACATGTCTCTTATTCTCCACCAGGTGTCACTCCTATTGCATTTTTGTATAATCCTCTCTGCATTTCATCTAAAGAGATAATAAGTATAGATATAGTGTTTCTCTGGGTGGCTTTCATAGTAACTGCTTTGTACTTTTTCTATAGTTTGGTTTCACCTAATTTACTTGAAAGGCACCTTAGAAATCTCCAAGGAACAGGGTTTGTAACAGAATACCATCTTTTCACTTAGATTCTTCTTTTGAATACACAGGCTAATAAAGTTTGAATCTCTGCTTTTTTCCAGCCAAATCTGGAGTGTTGGCTTACCAGAAGTTAACAAAGATGCCAAGAGTATTTTAACAATCACTGTGTGGGTGGAAAATGCTCTTTTCAAAACTGCGTCATGCGCATCTTGTGTTTGTTTGTGTACATGGGTACTAACATATATATAATCATATTTATCATATACGTATATTTTCATTATTATATATTCTTTTGCAGAGCTGCTTTATCCTACTTGGGTCATGGGGAGGCTGGAGTTCAGCCGACTCTGGGCAAAGGAAGTGTCCGCCCTGTACAGCTTCCAAGCCCATTGAAGGGCCAATAAACACACACACAACCATTCACATTCACAGTGATGGCCTGGTGGTTAAGGCTTACTGAACTGAAGGTCAGAGGTTCAAGCCCCACTATCACAAGTTGTCACTGATGTCCCCCGAGTGCAGCTAACTGGGGCATCTGTCTGTGGTGAGAGGCATATAAAAGAATCATTGCTGACCTTCGAAAAGAGTAGGCCATTGGATTGCCGTCGACGTGTTTCTGCCTTAAGAAGTGTTGGAATCAAAGTTGTTCTCGTTCTGAATATAACTGAAAAATTGTCGGCTGGGCGTAAAGCAATCGTTCGCTCACTGACACCTAGGGGTAATTTGGAAAAGGCAGTTTGCCTAATATGCATGTCTTTGGATTGTCAGAGAAATGTCAGGTGGACATGCTAACCACAATGCCACCATGCTAAGTGGTACAAGGTAAGTGTAGTTATAATAATATTAGCTGCAGTAAGTGTTTTTGAGTGTCATGGCACTGTAAAATGGGGTAAATAGGTAAAAAAAAAATTGGAAAGTATAATAATATTATTATTATTATTATTATTATTATTATTATTATTATTATATTTATTGTAAGGAACTTAACCAGCTTTAAACATCCTTGGCCAACCATCCACAAACCACATACTATAAAACTGCCTTGGGTATCACTGGAGAAGTAGATTTTCTTTTATTTATGGCCCTGCAATGGCCTGGCGAGCTGTTCAGGGTGTACCCCACCTTCTCCCACATTTGGCTGAGATGTGCAACAGCAGCTTATAAAATGAATGAACGAATTTATTTATTTATTTGTTATTTTTAGCATAAAAGGTTTGTGACATTTTTCACCATTCTGTTCTGTTTTCCCTAAAATATCTTAGAAAAAAGAAAACATTACTCTTTGCAGCTGCCACAGACTGTGAGCATAAAAAAGCAGTTGATATCCCTCTAACATCCCACCACTCAAGGGTCAACCGGTCACTTTTCATGAAGCTGCACCTTTTAAACTAGTACACAGATGTTGGGAGTCTTGTTTTGTGCAGGTTTGATTTGTAATTTTAAAAAAGAATTTGTTTTAATGTCTACAACAACAGGTACATAAAGACAAGATATTTAAAGACATATGGACATTTGTCCACATGGCTTTGGAGGGGGTTTGTATTTTCTGAGGATTTTTTTTGTTTTGTTTTGTTTTAAAACAACTGTCAAATTTGTTGACTGTACCTTTAATTCTATAATTGTCCCTTTGGCCAGAAGTATAATGCCATCCCATCTCACTTTGCACATCATATTCAAAGGATAAGTGCTGAAACTGAATGCTATCATTTCCCCCCTCCATAAATGGTGTTTCATTTCAGTAACTTTTCAAATAATGGCACAAAATTCCTTTAAATAGAGCAACTAGACACCTTATTTAAGGACCTTTAAGTTTTAAACTGCATCTATAATCAGAAAGTTAAAATTACATTTTAGTCTTATGGCAGAATATACGTCTTGTTAACTAAATGTCTGATGTTTGAACCTGATATTAAATCACAGAGCAGCTATTTAAAGGGACCCAAAGCAATTTTCAATGGTTTTAAACCCTGCATTTCAGTTTAATGATGTATTGTATTCTTTCCAGTAAATCCTTGAAGTAAAATGCAGAAGACGGTCAATTATAATTATATGTTTATTGCGATTAAATTTCATGCTCTCTGACATTCGTCATAATCTTTTACACAATGTAACTCCCTTTCCTGTTTCTACTCCTCGCTGTTCCTTGTTCTCTCTCAATAGCCTGCACAGTGAGAACAAGATAATAAGCATTTGATATAAGGTCAAGCCAAACCCCAAGGTCAGCATTTTTGGCTGAAGACCATCAGCTTCCTGACATCTGCTTTTGGTTTTCTTCCTTTTATATCTCTCAGACTTCTGTTGTTTCCAATGGTTTTTCCAAAACACCCCTTTCATGCAGCGATTACCATTTGCACCCATATAACAGACAAACTGTGTAAAAGGGCAGTCTGTCTAGTCACTGCCTAGTGAGAGAAATGCATATCCTGTCAACCTTTAAATCCTCTCACGTAGCTGGAAAACATCACCCGGAACAACGTGCTCCTAATACACTGAAGGGCTCCAGAGGAAGTGAAACAAATTTAAAACAAGAAAAAGTGGACAATTGTAGTAAACACTATCAAATAATATTATAGACTTTATTAGCAGGACTTATGTATCATTATATGAGATGGTAATGATAATGTTAATTACAGGTGTGTAAAAAAAAACAATTGATGTGTAATATTTAAACTGGCAACATGATGCCAATTTTTTTTCTTGGTTAATGTGTTAAACATGTCGTTGAGGTACTAGTACAGTCTCATGTAATACTTTCGTTTCAGTATTTAAGTCAGTCTCTTGTACTACAGATGCTATACTAATACTCATTTATTGCTCTAACCTGCAGCCCTTCTATGACAAAAATAAATGAAGACTCCAGTCTGTTAGATTAAGAAACATCCAACTGCAAAGCTTGCAAAGTGATAAAGTACAAGCACCAGCAATAAATCAAACATTAGGAGCAAATGAACTTAATACCTTTTCTTCTTCTTTTGTTTCAAATCCAACTCTAAATGTTTGTAAGTCTAGTACTAGGCACCACATCCTTAACTCCATACACAGCATTGCTAAGCATCTCAACATGCTTCGAAAAAAATGTCAATTATGTGACTTGGTACATGGCCAAAAGTACATCCTGTCACAAAGGAGAGCTTTAGAGCAAACATAACATTCAATTCCTTGCTATATCAGACATGTCCTCGTATTTGTCAACGGAACAAGTAAGAAGAATCCCAGTTTAAAATACTTGAATATTTCTTTCTGATTGTACAGAAAATAAATATGTATTTTCAGTGTTTTTATTATTACTATTATTAATATTAATATTATTATTATTAACATCATTATCACTATTATTATTATTATTATTCAACTGCAATTTTGTGTATAACGTGGCAGCCAAAGCAACTGTTCATGACAGAAAACATGTCTGGCATATTTCTAGCAATGTCTAGCATATTTCAACACTGAGTCATGTCTACCGAAATATTAAAAAAACTTATACATCAACAATTACGCGAAACACCCACTCACACACACACACACACAATTCCCGACACCTGTCACTAAGGGCTAATATGACAATTCTTTCCAGGTCAGTTTCTTTTCTTCTTTGTGATCAGGGAGGGATGTAGGACCGAGTTAGCAATGTTTACATTGTTCTTAACAGTTCGAAATGCTCATTAATCCTCATGACATGACACTAATCGAAAAATATCTGTTTAGTTTTACACCAGTCCATCAGAAAAAAAAAGCTTTCCAGAAATCCACAGCAATCACACCTTTTTTTTTTTTGAGGTGGGGAACCAAAATAAAAAGAAATCTCTTCAGAATTCCTCCCTTCGGTGTTGGGCGTGATATTCTCAGTTAATTTTCAGGTAGGTCCAGAAGTTCAGTTCACGGCCCACTCAGATCGTATCAGTGAAGTCTCGTCTGGTGAATCCCTTCTGCAAAATGGAAAGGAACATAAAAAGAAAGAACAGTTAAGTACGGCTCAAATTTTGGAGTTTAAAGTCTGTTTAGTATAGTGCATACTACTGTATATACGTTATGAATGCACATTCGCATAGTTACTTTAAAATGACAAACCAAGCAAAACATTTAACGAGTTAAGAGTTTCTTCGTTCAAGACAACATGGTTCCCATGGATCCTTAAAAAAATCTTAAAAGGCACTCAATTCATAAATCTAAATAAAAACAGATGTGGTACTCTACTTGGTAGACTAAAGCAAAGCTGACTCTGGACGAGGACGGGGCAGCTTGCCAGGCCATCATAGAGCCAACACACGTACAATCATTCACACTCACACTCACACCTAGGGGCGATTTGGAACAGCCAATTAGCCTACTGTGTATGTTTTTGTACTGTGGGAAAAAACCTGCTGTGAAGCAGGCGTACTAACCATTGTACTACCGGGCCGCCTCTTCTTAACACAATGTCTTTTCTATTTATGAATTTATAGGATTTCCATCATTAATACGCACGGTCCTAAACAGTCTATTTACGAAACTATTGTTTTGCTTTGTGAAAGATTACCCTCTCACTCACTTAACTGGTAAACGCTAAATCCTTTAAGGGTTGCAGCCAACTAGCCTACTGTGCATGTCTCTGGACTACCGGAGTACCCAGAGGAAACCCGTGCAAGCACGGGGAGAAGACGCAATCTCTACATAGAAACGCCAAATTCTGAGACTTGAATAGAGGACCTTCTTGTTGTGAGGCAGACTTGCTAACTTGCTAGCCACCCCTGTGAAAGCTCAGTTTTATCTCTAGTAGATCTTGCGATAGCTGTTTGTGACCCCACTGACATCTGACATTCCTACAGCTAACTGCTAGACTTTTCATCTGTTTGAACTTTTCATGCCTCAGATATAACTCGACACAGTTAATGTCTTCACTGATTTAATAAGGCACATTCAAATAAACTAACTAAAACATGTCAAGAATTTCATGACATTTAATCAATACTCACACCAAATCATCCAAAAAAAAAAAGAGAGCGAGAGAGAGAGATATGAATAAAACTAAATCAGTGCCAAGCTTACTTTGCTCAACATTGTTACACAATACTGCACTGAAAGGTGTTGGCTATTGTTGGACCATGAAGATTACACCTACCTCAGCACTAACAGATTGGCGGCAGTAACTGGGTGGAACAATACTTAGTGCATTCCTTTGTCACATTCCACACACCATACGTATCTGACCAAAGCCACTATGAATCATGGGGCAGATGTTCTCAGTGAAGTGTTGATCAATAACATGTTATTAAAGCTACAGAAATGCTTTTTTGGAAGCATTAATTTGATCCTAATACGCTGGTTATTCACAGTGTGCTCATATGAACCATGAAAATGAAGTTGCTTCGAATTAATACTTCCGAATTAAAACAACAAAACCTGCTTATTACCGTAGCAAAAGCACTTGGGATGTGTTGTTATGTAAAAAAGAATTAATGATGCTACATGAAGCAGAGCTTCCACCCTATCCTTTTTTTATACTCACTCACTCATTTGCTTATCCTATTAGGGTCACGGGAAGGATGGAGCCGATCTCAGCCAATGCTGGGTGAAGGCGCGGTACACCCTGAACAGCTCACCAGACCATCGTAGGGCCGACACAGACAACCATTCACACTTACATTCACCCCTACGGCCAATTTGGGACAGCTAATGTGCATGTCTTTGTACGATGGGAGGAAACCACAGTACCCTGAGGAAACCCACACAATCACGAGGAGAACATGCAAACTCCGCACAAAAATGCCCGAGCTCGGGACTCAAACCCAGCACCTTCTCGCTGTGAGGTGGACTTGCTAATCACTAGGACACCATGCCAGGCAGTTTCTTTTTTTTGCTTACTTTCCTATAATCCCATCACATTTAATTCCTCTTTATAAAGGTTTGTGTTAGATTCAATAAAGAATATCATACTGGTTTTTTTTCTGTTTACAATCACATTCTATGTTGCGGAAAATCTGCAAAACAATAAAGTCTGTTGTCACTATGTAAAAGCTAAAAACAGTTGCTCGTACACCAACATTTTCCCCTTAATTTCATCTGAGGCGGTTAATAAATCAAAAATAAATACAGTGTGTCATGTTACAAACATTACAAAGTGTAATGATTCCTTATAGATTTAATCCTAGATGTGAAGCATCTCCCAAACAAATCCCTGTATTACTACACTTATATAATTCTGTAAAAACTATAACAATTGTATAAACACGTGAATTAGTATAAACATGTGATTTGTCTTGCATCCAAACTACTCTTTCTGGTGTTTATAGATACTTCATCAATATTCTGATAAAATTGAATCATGAATTCCACATGACAGTAGTATAATGTCCCCCAGTGCAGCTAACTGGGTTATCAAATGCCGGCCATGTCTCTCACTGTCTGTGGTGGGAGGAATGTAAAAGAACCATTGCTGATTTTCATCAAGAGTAGCTGCATAGCCGTCAGTGTATTTCTGCCCTGCGATGGCCTGGCGAGCTGTCCAGGGTGTAGTCTGCCCCGCCCAGAGTTGACTGAGATTGGCGCCAGCCTCCCCGCGACCCTAACTAGGATTAAGTGGTTCAGAAAAGGAATGAATGAGTAGTATAATATGCAATCAGGAATATATGAGTCAATATCAATATATGCCATAGTCGATTAAAATACAAACATACCATTCAATTATATATAGTATAATACACACCAAATTATACTAAAACACAAACATATGAAGCCTCATAATGTGCAATAAACAGTGTCTTTTAGTTTGTGTTGTGTGTTTCTAGAGGATATTGTAAGATCTGTTAATCAGTAACAGGTTTCTCATAAATGTGCTTGGTTATGTAAGTGTAGAAATGATTTACAGGATGATTTACAGGATGAGCAGCAGGCAAAATAAACACCACCAGTGCCACAGAAACATAACCGTGTGCAGCAAACTCACCATTTATTGGCATCTTAATGCACGCTCTCTGGCAGACCTTTTGTATTTGAAAAATAAATGTTTGCTTGTGCTTAACTGAGGCAATGAACTAAGTTTTATATACATCCATCCTGAAACTGTAAGATCAGCCTCACCTGCCTGTAGTCTTTATGAAGCTTGCTGTACTGAAACATGTTGCACAGCACTGTGGAGGCGGCCTTAGCTGCCTTCACCTTCCCTGGACTGAGACACAAAACGAAAGCAGAAACATGAGAACCACCCACTGGACAATACACAGGACAATTTTGTTAAATAATGAATAAGTCATGAAACACTACAGCGCAGGAGTAGGAGTGGAACAGAAAGGCAGAGAGCAGCACACAGGGGTATATTTTAGACAAGCTGAAATTGGAACATGGAAAGGTGTCCACAAAGTTTTGACCTTATAGTCTTAATATATAAATTTTACATGCATTTTCTACAGAGTCTAGCCTACAACAAACATGGGGCCGGTGGTGTAGGGGTTAGGGTGGTGGACTCATGATCGAGAGGTTCAAATCCGCGTTAGACCCCTACTGTGCTAAGACCCCTGGGCACCACAAGTGTGCCTCTATTCTCCCAGCAGCATAAATGGGTACCATTACAAAATACTGGGAAGGGAACCCGTGATGTACTAGCGTCCCATTCAGGAGGAGTTGAACTCACGCTACAGAAACCAGGATAAGCTCTGGCTCTGATGAGCCATGAGGCTTGGGTGTAAAAGCCCAACAGACTTGGGTTTATCCATTTGTGCTTCATTTGCTAGCGTTTACTAATAATTGGTACCCTGCTAGCATAAATTTTTTTGGATGTCAAAGATAGCTGGTAATGTTGTTATCTTGGCTTTATTGAAACCCTATGCATCTACTGCTTAAAACAGGACTGTATCATAGTAGTTAGCATGTCCACCTCACAGCAAAAAGGTCCTGGGTTCGAGTCCTGGGCTCGGGAATAGCATTTCTGTGTGGAGCGTGCAGGTTCTCCTGTGCTTGCGTGGGTTTCCTCCGGGTACTCCGCATATTAGGGTAACTGGCTGTGTATGTGTGTTGGCCCTGAAATGGACTGGCAAGTTCCCCCAGTGTTGGCTGAGAAGTGACTGGGTAGGTTTTAGTTTTTCACCTCTGCAAATGAATGAATGAATAATATCCAACATCCAAACTTCAAAAAATAAAAGAAACAAGAAAGAATTCTCTCCAGCCTCTTGAGTGAAAATGAAACTCTGTAGAGCTGAAAGATTTTTTATTCGTCAAAGGATGTTTTGCTGGTGACCATGCAGCTATGCAATTTAAACTCTTGTTTTTTTCCTGTTGTTTTTCCCTTCAGCCTGATTAATAAGCATGATGTTTACATCTGTTTTCCAATGACCTTTGTTTTTTTTTTTTTTGTTTAACAAGAAATTAACCTCAGCGTGTATTACTGTATTTTAAAGTAGGGTTAGTTCTATAGCGATAGCAACATTACTTTACCAAATGACAGGCAGACGGTAAATAAAACACAAACTAGGAATTTTGTTTGTCATAACCAAAGCTTGAACTGAACTGTAGCTAGTTGTTTCCTTTGGAGCCAGTCAGTATGTTTACTACTCACTCACTTAATCATTTGCCAAACTGTTTAATCCTACTATTATCAGGCGACACCGGGAAAAGCCAGGGTGCACCCTGAACAACTCACCAGACCATCGCAGGGGACACACACAACCATTCACACTTACAACTACGGGCAATTTGGAACAGTAAATTAACCTGACGTGCATGCCTTTGGACTGTGGGAGGAAACTGGAGTACTCGGAGGAAACCCAGTCAAGCACGGGGAGAACATACAGACCACAAAGCAACACCCGAGCCCAGGACTCAAACTCAAGACCTTCTTGCTCTGAGGCGGCCATGCTAACCATTACATTACAGTGCCGCCTGTGTTGAGTCTCAGTCTTGTTTTTCAGTAATCTTAGAGAAACTGTTTTAATCTCAGTCTCTCCTCTTAAGCATAGGGTTTAAATAAAGCCAAGTACAGCACTGGTCTAAATTTAGGACACACCCATATTCATATGAGCTAGCATTAATCATAATAATCCTATTTCAATAGGAGCATGCTCTGAAAAGCAGATTAGCTTTTCTTTTCTACCTGTTGTCATGGGACATCTTGATTCCAACCAGTTTAGGCACTCCGTCAAAGTAATTCACATCCCTTGCAGCCAGTGAACTCGCCATGACCAGGTTATTGAGAATGCCACAGATGTTGACAACCACCTCGCTAGATGGCTCATTCTGATGCCCGTCACTAGGTAGCTTGGGCACCAGGACATTGACCACTTTTGTAGCTACAGTAAGAAAAAAAGAAAGTCATGTTATGTCAATAGTGGTAACAGATGTGGAGCAAATTCCTCTGGAAAACTGGAAGAATGTAACAGAATGAATGAGGAGGCAAAAAATTGCAGCCAGACCAAAAGTATGAGTGGAGATACTTAACAAGAGCGAGGCAAATGAGACCACAGGAAAAAGAACTCAGAACTCAGTCGTGATAAAGCAAGAAAAGGAGAGCATGACGTGGCATGGAGCTACAAAATATAGAGTTCAGAATATAGAGAAAAGGTTCTTATTATGTTTGAGTGAGAATGTGAAAGGGTAGGATTTAAAATCCCAAAATGGCTTAATGTGATGTGGTTCTATGCTTTTGCAATTCAAAATTTCCAGCATATGGTTTTGAGTCAAAAAGAAAAAGAAAGAGAGAATGAAAAGAAAACAAAAAAGGAAGCCAGTTTGGCTGTTGAAGCACAGAATTGTGCAATAAGCAAATAGCATGAGTCTGAGTAAAAACCCCAAAACCCAGAACACAAAAACAAGGATGAGAACATGGACTAAAAAGAAAGTTGGTCTCATATTTCATTCATTCATTCATACACTTTCTAAGCCGCTTAATCCTAATTTGGGTCGCGGGGAGGCTGGTGCCCATCTCAGCCGATTCTGGGCGAGGGCAGAGCACACTATACAGCCCGCCAGGCCATCACAGGGCAGAATGGCCTACTCTTTAAGAAGGACAGCAACAGTTTTTTTTACATGCTTTTTACTACAGACAGTGAGAGACATGGATGGCCTTTGACAACCCAGTGAGATGCACTGGGGGGACATCAGTGACAATTTGATGATAGTGGAGCTTGAACCCCTGACCTTTGGGCCAGTAAACACCCTAGCACCAGGCCACCACTGCCCCACTGGTCTCGTATTTGTTAAAAAAAAAAAAGTGGTACAGCAAAATATTATTTCCTGGTTTTTTTAGTAAAGGAAATGGAATTGTTTTTAAAATAACATCTTTTGTTATCCTAAACCTAAGCCAAGCCAAATCGTAGATCTTAATCTCCTCAGGCATTTAACACAGCGCTGGTGCCTGGCACTGACCCATATCTGCTTTGTCCTTGGAGTGTCGAGACAGATTCCTCAACAGGCCGGTGAGAGAACGCAATTCAGCGTCGGTTGGGGTTCTCAGCTGATCCAAAATCACAGGTAGTATCCGCTCCTGCTCCAGAGCTACACAACTCAACACCAAGGCCCACTGAGAGACAGACACAGAGAGAGTGAAAGGAAAGTCAAGAGAAAGTTTTACGATGGGTTATCTTATGGTATCTTTCACAGAGGAGGGAGAGAAACACATACATCAGATCAAGAGATAAGCGGTGACAGAAAATGATAAGCTGTTAAAATAACAGAAGTAAATTGCAAAAGCACGAATGCCAAAAATGTGTTCAGGGTGTGAAGGGAAGCAATACTCGATTTTTGACATCCTGCAAAAAAGGTCCTCAAGACACTGTCGAAACTTCAACAAAAGTTACGAAGACCTTATTTTGTCCATAGACTTTCCTTTCTAGAATTTACAGAATGTTCCAAGAATGTCTTCTAGCTACTACAGAAAGAGGATCACATACACCTATGTCCCATTTTTTTGCCGTATATCAATCCAGCTGCTGTAATTATATTAAGGAGATGTCATGGTAGAAGGGTACAGGCTGTCATGAAATAGTTGGAGATTGTAATGCTTTGGTAATGCGAAAGGTATTCAAAAATCTTACGCTATATAAATCATGAAAACAATTAATCAAGGGAAGTACAACACGCTAGAGGAGCTACACTACCTCCTTTATGAAAACGTCACTCACTTTCTTATTGGCTGAACCGTTTAATTCTAGTATTGGGGTCGCAGAAAAGCTGGTGCACCCGGAATCTGGAGTACCCGGAAGAAACCCACACAAGCACAGGAAGAACATGCAAACGCCACACAGAAACACCCGAGCCTGGAAATTGAAGCCAGAACCATCTTATTGTGAGGCGAACATGCTAAACACAATGCCACTGTGCCGCTCTATGAAAACTTGGCCAACTTAAAAAGATGTCTCTACAATTTATACAAAAAATTATGCAAAAGTCACAAGACTGGACAGATTGTTATGAACTCAGATATCACCACTCTGCACAACTGCGGTGAGCTGAAAAGCATCTCAAGACTGTCTTCTCATTATTCCAGTAAGAAGCTAGTAGGTGTATGTCTGATTATTTATAACACTGATTATTTTTTTTCTATACTGTATTAATCCTGCAAGGGTAATTATTTGCTCGCATGTAACCCATACGAAGTAAGCACACATGCACACGAAAACAGTGACCACACACACTCGGAGCAGTGGGCTGTCCCACAATGGGGTGCCCGGACAACAGTTGGGATTTAGGTGCCTTGCGAAAGGGCACTTCAGCTATGAAGGTGGAGAAACGGAAGGTGCAGCTCACTCCCCGACCGCCACACATTTTTCCTGCTGGTTCAACACAGTGACCTGTCAGTCCAAAAGCTGCTTCTCTAATCATTAGGCTATGGCTGCCCCCACGATATGGCACTTTCGGTATGATGGCACGGTAACGATGGTGTTTGGGAGAACAATATAAAAACAAAACTCAAACTCATCCTAAAATGTTATAAATTAGCTTAATGCCACTAAAGATCATATATTAATTCAAAAGATTAATACACAGGCGACAGTGGTTAGCATGTCCACTTCACAGCAAGAATGTTCTGGATTCGAGCCCCAAGCACAGGTGTTTCTGTATCGAGTTTTCTCCCCATGCTTGCATGGGTTTCCTCCGGGTGCTTCGGTTTCCTCCCACAACCCAAAGACATGCACATTAGAGCAATTGGCTGTACCCAATTGCCCCTCGGTGTACGTGTGAATGGTTGTGTGTGTGTGCTGGCCTTGCAATGGCGTAACCGCCTTCACCCAGTGTCGGCCGAAATAGGCTGAGTGAGTAAGTCAGATTAATATACACTCATTTAATCAAACTTGATCACTTACTATTTCTTTTTAATTTTAGATACAGTATTGAAATTATTTATAGCTATGCTGCCAACACAAGGAGCAAAAGAGTGGTCTGATTTTCAAAGAAGGCGTATTGTGGGTCAGTCTGAGGGTGGATTTAGGCAGCATCAGATTGCACAAACCCTTGGGATTCCTCTTGTCACAGTCAACAGCGATTGTAAAATTCACCAGCAAAGTCAAGGTATCAACAATACCCTGCTCAGGATGATTATATGAACTGGGCTCTCTGACAGGTGTCTTCAGACTGTCAAGCAAACTGTTGAAAATAATTCCAATTGTAAGGCAACTGATATTGCAGGGAAATTCCAAGTGAGTCGGAATACTGCTGTGAGGGATCTCCATGAACTTGGTACTATATATATATGTATATTTATGTATAAATCTTTCAGAAATTATGTCTATTTTTTCTGGTATGTCACTGTAAATATGTGAGATTAAAGAGTTAATTAATAACAGAGACATGCAGAAGTGAATTCAGGTGAACTGAGGAGCTATGTCTGACCCGGCCTTCCCCTGCTGTGATGTTCTGTAAAGCTCCAGCTGCAGCCTCACGGGTGGCATTGTTCATCTCGCAGTTTTGAAGCACTTGGTTATACAACCCGATAATCTGAGGATGCCAAAGCCATTCAGCGCCCTTTGGTACACGAGCAACTTCAGACAATGTGGCTAGCTCGTGGTTCCTCTTCTGTAAGACAGAAACAACCATAAGTTATAGTAAAATATTCAATGAAAGGATGAAAGTATTTTTATAAACTAAAAGTTATTATCCTATCCTAGATCACTAGATATAAACAACTGCCTGCTCTGATTGGCTAATGTACTCCTAGAATACCTGGATATCCTGTGATATAACACATCACTACCGAGAGAGAGAGAGAGAGAGAGAGAGAGAGAGAGAGAGAGAGAGAGAGAGAGAGAGAGAGAGAGAGAGAGAGAG
>JAOUQZ010000035.1:6370528-6382593 GCA_028564935.1 Neosilurus hyrtlii
GTTCTTTTACATGCCTCTCACCATAGACAGTGAGAAACATGGCCGGCATTTGATAACCCAGTTAGCTGCACTGGGGGACAGCAGTGACAACCCGCTGATAGCGGGGCTTGAACCCCGACCTTGGGATCAGTAATCCAGCACCTTACCACCAGGCCACCACTGCCCCATAATGAATTATTTAATGCTTGTAATTCTTATGGATGTTAAAGTTGGTACATCCTAAGTACACATTCATAACTACTCAGAATTCACTTCACAACAGCTGAAGTATACATATATGTAAATTTTAATGCCAAATCATTTTTCTAATTGGTAGACATAAGACTTACATCATAGGCTATAAATTTAAAAGTGCCTTGTATAATATCTTTTTTTTTTGTTCAATTATTGTTCACATTGCTGATTATATGTAACATCTCCAAAACAGAAAGTCTGCAGCAGCAGCAAAAATTTCATATCTGTCCAGGTGGACTAATATAACCTCCTTGCAAGGAGGCGGTCTCCATCTCAATTATTTTGTGAGCTGGAAGCAAAGTGCTGGCTTTCTGCAGCAGAAGATGATACTAGGATTACGGTAGAATCATTGATCAAATGCATGCAAGAAATAGCAATGAGGAATATTTTTCCAAAAGCAATGTTTTCAGAATATGATTAAAATGAGTGGTACAAACCTAAGTGATTAAAGTTTAACGTATTGTTACTTTGAATGGAAGGTTCTGGTGTAATTTGTAATCCTTACAAAATGGAATACATACCACATTTCTTATCTAAAGGTGGAAAATACTTAGATATAATAGATACGTAGAGAGTTAAAAAAAATTCAGGGTTTTATTCCAGTTGGACCCATCATGGGTAATTCTACATACTCAATCAGTGTAGGTAGTGCTCGAGTTCCTCGATCTGGAATCAGGTCTGTTATTGCTTGTGTGGAGCAAATTTCTGCACCTACACCAACACTGTCTGTGCTATTATTCTTCATTTTGATACAGCTAGCTTTGGAAAGGTGACTTAAGCACTTAAAGACACTAATTATACTAATTGTATAGAAGGATGGGCGGGGACATCATTAAACTGTGCGAGGCCAAGGAAGAGTTGTGTGCTTGATGTAGAAAATATCTCTCTGCTGCAGTGGGATTATGAAACAGCTCTTTATTTAGTGCCTCTTTTTATAATATATAGAGAAACACATAGTTCAGGTTTAACTAGTTGTTTCCTGTAGTTTTATCAGATTATAATATGCAATCTATACATCAAGCGTCTAAAGATTACAGGCATTCAGCAAGGGGAAAATGAGCAGTCTGCCTGGGCATCATGTTGCATTGATCGACAGCTTCCTTCGCCTACAATAATACTGCTGTGCGACGTGCCGTGAGCGCGCTCTCTGACAAATAAATCTCTTTGGGAGTTAGATTAAAGGGAATGCATCACAAGCCAGAGGCTTTTCGATATTCATGTTCCCATGCTGCTTTGAGCTGCGAATCGGCGGGGAGCGATGCATCATTAATGGCACAAACATGCCTCTCATTTTGAAAGGTTTGGGTATTTTGATTAGATTGTTGTAAATACCTGTTGATATATTTATAGGAGTTTGTATAAGATTCAAGGTGAAAAAAAGGCTATAGTGTGATCTTGTTTTTTAGTAATGGGTGCAGAAGAACCCAGTAAGGTAATATTTCCTCAATAGCTCAATAAACAATCAATAGCAACATTTACATTTACAGCATTTAGCAGAGGCTCTTATGCAGAGCAACTTACAATTATCATTTTTATACAACTGAGCAAATGAGGGGTAAGGGCCTTGTTGAAGGGCCCAACAGTGGTGATAGTACCGCTGACCTTTGGAATAGTAACCCATCGCCTTAACCACTAAACCACCACTGCCCTTCACTGAGCCAATATTCCTTCATTCCTTCAAGGAACCGAGCCCAGATTTGGCATTTACACAAAAAAATACATTATCTCACTAGTTAAAATTTGTATGAGTTCTAATGAAAGATGTTTGTATGTTATATGGCTGATTATTAGGCCTAATCATTAACGCCTAAATTTGCAGGAAGTGAAATATTGTTAATAATAAAGTAAATAAAGTATTATTAATTGAATTCATAAAAAAATCTTCACAAGGCTCCCGAGTGGCACATCGACAAGGTGTGTGACTATCAAGATTGAATCCAGGTTGTTGCCACAGCCATCTGCGACCAGGAGTCCAGGGGAGCTTATTGGCTGAGCTCTCATAGGAGTGAGAGATCGCATATGCTTCCCGGTCACTCACAGCCATCACCAGGCAGTCCATGAGCTTCTGTGAGCTCATTCGTACAAAAAAGAGGCAGATAGCGCTTTCCATTTGAGTGTGTTGGGCACATGCACATGCACAGCAGCTCATAAAGAGGCGGGTGGCAGGATTACATGCTACAGAGGGGGCATGTGCATGCTTACACCCCTCCCTTGTTGATGGTGGTGTGATAAGGAGGCAGCACTTGATGGGTGGGAATTAGATAAGACTAAATTTAGGGGAGAAAAAAATGGGGGTGTTGGGGTGTGTGTGGGGTGGGGTGGGGCTGGATGAATCACAAAAAAGCAATTTTTCCATAGCAAATTTTAATTCTGTATATTCGACAACTAGGGCAGAACGGTGGGGTAGTAGTTAGCACGTTCACCTAACAGCAAGAAGGTCCTGGGTTCACGTCCAGCACTCCGTGAGGACATTTCTGTGTGCAGTTTGTATGTTCTCTCTGTGCTTGCGAGGGTTTCTTCCACATGCTCAGGTTTCCTCCAACAGTCCAGAGACATGCACATTAGGCTAACTGGCTGTACCAGAGTTGGCTGAGATAGGCACCTGGGCAAATGCTGGACATAATCAATGAATGAAGGACTATCATCAGATGAATTAAATAAACTTTGTAAATGATTAGAAATCATAATCCTAACATTATGATAAATGATTAGAAATCCATAATCCTTAACATTAACCTTTGTAAAAGGTCAAATACTAAAACCCTAAACATTATTTAAAGTAACGCAAGAACCATTTAAACAACACGGAAGAACCTTATTCAATTCTGTTAGCTTACAATTGTATTATTCTATGAATCACTTTAAAATCCACTGATAGCTATCATGTCAGCACAGGTTTTTGTATGACAATATGAAAAGAAGTGTCAAGTTTGGGGTGCTTGTCAGGTGAAAGAGTGCTCCATGAATATATTTAAGTGTTCTGTTTATTTATTTAAATAAATAAATAAATAAAAAATACAACAAAATCAGAGCACCACAGTGCAATGCAAGTAGAACACCGCAGTGTACCATTAGCATATTTTTGCTGATAAAGGTCTAGCAAAAACCACAAACTGTTCCTGAAACTAGCTAATGGAGTATTGCAATGCTATGCTTACTAGCATTTATGAAATTGATAGGAGGAGGAAATGCAGGGTGGTAATAGATGGTAATGGCATGTTGGTTGTGGAATTATGTGCGGAGAGCATGGCGAGGGATAATGTGGCACAGAAAATGAGTCAAAATGTGATATAGATGATCGATGGAATTTGACAAAATCCTTTAATTCGAGATGGACAGGATTGAGCCATTATTGGGAATTTTCCTGGTAAACAACAAGCTTGAGATTTGATTGGCGAACTGCATCTTTAAGATATTTATATAACAAAATCTCTTAAGGCTGTTTTGAAAGCACAGAATTCTTTGGAAGATTATAGTCTAAATAAGGAAACTGCATACTCACTGATATTTATTCTTGGCCATTGTAAGCATGATTTAAAGCCATGTTCCTTATTGGATACAAAAAGCAGAAATAGACTGCCGTGATTGAAATCCAGTTTTGACACCCTTGATGGTGTGTTTTGCATGATCAGCATGTCGCACTTCAATCAGATCTGTGCAAATCAATTCAGAGTTCTCGTTATCAGTGAATCAGATATGAAGCCACAGGCTGGTGTGGTGTGCCGCGCATGTGAATTAATCAAAAAGTGAGTCATATGAATGAATTACTATCTAAAAATTAAATCTACAGTATTCCATGCTAAAGAAAAAATCTAGAGAGTGTCCATCTATAAAGTGTTCATCCAGCAGCTGTTTGTGTTACTGTCCCATAGACACCTGATATATTCATGTCCTTGGCAGATGAGATACTGCCCCCCCCCATAGAAGTCTTGGGAATATGTTGCCATGGCAACAGGTTCAGAGCGCAAATGAAACTGATTAATGCTGCTCTTTCTCACGAGGTGCCAGAGAACGTGACAAACTTTGCAGTAGCTTACAGTGTCATGTGACAATTGGATCACAGGCAGTGAGTCATTTTTACTTCCACTGTATCTCACATCTCACCGAAAACAGCTGTCAATTAACCAGAAATCCAATTAAGATAAATTGGCATCCAGGTGTCAACAAACCCTGAGTCTATGTGCATTACAGGGAAATTATTGCATATTAATTATTCCTCTTTTGATGTGAGGCCTAAAACTGGTTAAAACTGTTGATAGATTGTTATGCTACGAACACCGAAATTTCAACCTTCAGCTAAAGACCTTCATGCATTCAGCGGGAGTGCTCTGTTATGAGATGAACCACTTGTTATGCAAATTGTGCTCCTGTGTTTCTCATCGAAACCAGATCAACATTTTTGATGTCAATCACAGGGGAGTTTAGATGAGTCACTGTTTATGTTTCAGTATGGATGCTTTTGTACTGTTTTCACTTTTGTAGTATAAGCTGTGAGGTGGTGTGGTGGCATAGTGGTTAGCATGTCTGCTTCACAGCAAGAAGGTCTTGGGTTCGAGTTTGCATGTTCTCCTGGTGCTTGTGTGGGTTTCTTCTGGGTTCTCTCCGGTTTTCTCCCACAGTACAAAGACATGCACATCAGGCTAATTGGATGTTACAAATTGCCCCTAGGTGTGAGTGTGAATGGTTGTGGGTGTTGCCCTATGATGGTCTGACAAGGAGTTTAAGGTGTACCCCGTCTTCCCCTAGTGTCGGCTGAGATAGGCTCCGTCTTCCCCGTGACCTTAATAGTAGGAATAAGCCATTTGGCAAATGAGTGAGTGAATGAGGGTAAAAGCTGTGTGTAATTTATATCATAAAATTTTTTTTAAATGAAGCAATAATGTGACCAGTTCAACAATCCAATAATACATTTATTAATTTGGTGTTGAAATGTATTCTTGCACACCGGTGAATTTCACATATTTTTTTCCATCAATGTCCTTATGTGGTTTTTGTCTAACTGAATGCTCACGTATTGTCCCTTAGTTGCATATTGGTTCCTGGACTATTACACATCCCAGTAAGCTTTTTTCCACAGCCAGTATTGTAAACCTGTTTGTTTTTATTTGCTGGTTGATATAAACAGCACCTGTCTATGTGTACGTGCGTGAATAAATTGGCACATTTCCAGGAATCAGCATCTCTTATAAGTCTCTCCAATTGCTTTGGGCTTTTCATGACTGGGAAGATTCACAAAAGTGAGATACACATACCTGCTTTTCAAAGCTTTTTCAAAATATTCTGATGCAACGTCCATGTGAAATGCAATAACTCTGTTAGAATGGCAGCACAGAGTGTTGTAGAATAGGTTTATGCTAATCTCACACCGTTACCAATAACCGACTTCAATAATATGATTCATATTACAGTAACAAACATGGAACAGATGGCTTATTTGCATACACTGTATTTAAAGGTTTGATCTGGTCTTCATAGACACCAACTTTCAAAGTAACTGAACACCTACTGGAGATTTTGAACTGGCTTTTCAGCACCAAACTTTGAGTAAATGATGCCTCTATTTCCAATACAGTTGATGACAGTGGAGGCATTAAACATTTGCAAGAAACTTTTTGTTGTTTTCACTTTTAATTTATCATCTGTACATATCACAAGTACTTAACTACCATTTTGATAAGCTCCAGTTGCAAACAAACAAACCATAAATGAATAACCATAGCAACAATGAGACCTTGCACCTCCAGTGTCAACAAATTAAAGGCGATTGTTTGTGAAATTAAAAAATATATATATTTTAAATGCAACTACATTAACACCTACATGTGTGAGTAGGCAATACACTGACAATATTTTGAATTCAATAAATGAGTATTTCTTTATAATGAAGAATCGAAAGGCATGCTCCAGAATCCTTTACCATATATGGAAGGTGGTGTAACCTTGGGTGGTGGTGTGACCTCTTGTGTTACACAAGGCACCATACATATAGAGTATAATGCTCAATTTTTTAAAGACATAGGGAAGTTCATGTATGTACTTGAACTTGATTTAATGTATTTAGTGCTCATGTAAACTACTGAAGGGATTTAGCAGATTACAACTTCAAAAATGTGAGTAAAAACCACCATGCACATCTTCAGTCTAACAGGAAAGTTTGGAAGAGTTTCTTCTTTTCTTTCAAAGGAAGACAAAAAAAAAAACCAAACAAAAAAAACCCCCAAAACCCAACACCCCCACATTAATTGGTTTGATTGAAATGACATCCAAGCATGGATTTTGATATAGTGTACTGTACATACAGAGGATGCTAATACCCTAATCTTTTATTGTGGCCAGTGTTTTATTACTGATGTGTTGCTGTAGAGAGAATGGACAACACCTCTTCCCAGTTATAATGTTTTTGTACCCATGGAGAGTGAGAATTCACACATTATCACCCATGTCCCCAGTGGAGCTTCACTTTCTCAAGCTCTGACCATCAATCACTCACTAAACAGCAGACTCGCTCTCAAAACAACCACTGAGCACATCCGGTAAACAGGCTCATTAACATGTGGAGCTTTCTTAAGACCACATGAGAGAGAAAAATTGCTCTAGAGTCGGTATTAAAAATGACATATAAAGCACATCCCATGTCTCCAATCTTAGTAGCATACACAGCACATTAAAAATCTCACTCTGTGTAATTTGAGTTTATGTCATATGGCTTGTGTCTGTTGAGGTAATAAAAATCCATCATTCAGAAATGAGTATACAGTAAGAAAATACAAAAGTATGAGGATCGACATTGATGAACGATGATAGAGTAGGTTTAAAGCAAAATGTTTAGAGATAAATGCACTGTACAGAGAGAGAGGACCTGGAACTAAAACACGAATGGTAGCCAAAACTGAAGGATGCTCGGACGGCCCAGGCTCATCAGATTGCTCTTTGTTGCCATAGCGACGATGGTGGGTTGAGAGGTTCTGTAGAGGAGAAGACCCATTACTGCAAAAATTACAAATAAAAATTAACTGTGCAAAGAGCTGATCAAAATAAATATATTGACAAAGCATAAAAAAATACATAAAAACAAATGAACTTGGATATTATAACAGTCAAGTCTGATTCAGAATAGAAAATATAGATAAACAAATCTAAATGCACAAACTTGTAGAAAATATAAATCTCTTAAATTTTCAAACCGTGCCTAATAATTTTATTGTAATGACTTGAAAACATGTATATGAATAACATATGAATCAATAATAAACCAGCCCCCCCACCCCACGCCCCAGATTGCAACCATCTGCCTGGTTTCCTTGTTTAAATTCTCTTCCTGCATTTCTTTTTCTTGCCCTCCTTCTTTTTTTGTTCTATGCCTGTTTCACTCTGTGCATGATTATTAAGCTGTCTGCAGGGCTGCCTTTCTGCTGCTAGCAAGCTCAATTTAGTTCAGGGCAAGCGCTCACATGTAGACAATGCTCATGACTGAAAAAGAAGGTGCTGCTAGAGATAATTGATGACTACAGCGGATTATTTGCCTTATGACTAAACTAGTCATGTTCTCTAGTTAATGAGATGTAAGTGGTAGCATAAAATGTAGTTTGCACAAAATATTTCCCCCCTTTTTCTTAACTCTGTGAATACTGAACAGAGAGATTCTCCCTTGGAGTGATTAGCATTAATTACAGTGCAGTGGCAGAGCAAAGCCCAGGCCCTGGTAATTACTGCAGGAAGATAGGGAGGAGTATTACTACAGCATGTGATTTCACTCACATTATCTGTTTGCAAGATGCACACATACATAACAAGGTTTACCACATTATCTCTGGTATATATGATAGGGTGTTTTGGCACACAGACAGTGAAATTGCATGTAGATCATTTCAGTCAATTCTTTTATGAAGTTGATTTGTATTAGTTGATGCCTAGAGAACACATTCATTTATTACAAACAAAGACCTATTCTGTTCGACAGCCCACTCATCAACTATATATGCATGCACACATGCCTGCATAAACCTACACACTATATTTCACTACTTTTTCCCCTTTTCCTTGCCCTTTGCTCAAAGTACGGTGTATAATCTGCAAAGCCGAGCAGGCATTCTTCCGCCTGCTTTACAGAGCAACCCATGTTTCTCCCTAATCATGTCACCTCACTCGCTTGTCTCCCCCAGTTCTGTCTCAGAGCAGTAAGTGGAGCAGGACATCCCTTTAAAAAGCACCGGGGCAGTGCCTCTGGAGAAAGAGCAGCAGTTATTATCCTTGGTAAAACTCAACTAAGAGCCATGATGTCAGACACCAAAAATGGGGCACCATACAGACTAAGATTTTGATTCCTGGCTTTATTTAAAGGTTATCACCTGGGGTAAAGCTTGTCGGGCTTTGAATGGGAGCATTGTCTCCAACCAGCGGTGTGAAGCTCTAAGCTGCTTTTTTAGTGCAATTTTTTGGTTCTATGTCTCATACTGATTAAAGGCCATGGAATTTTAAAAAATAAATAAATATGAAGTCTTCTCCAGCACATCCTGAAAACTTTCAACAGTTAACCCTGTAGTTCAGGTCAGGACTCTGGGTTGCCAATACATATGTGAAAGTGATTCCTCATACTCTCTGAACAACTCG
The DNA here is from genome assembly GCA_028564935.1 of Neosilurus hyrtlii. Taxonomy (NCBI): domain Eukaryota; kingdom Metazoa; phylum Chordata; class Actinopteri; order Siluriformes; family Plotosidae; genus Neosilurus; species Neosilurus hyrtlii. The sequence goes on from JAOUQZ010000035.1 coordinate 6,379,373, forward strand.
CTCATTATTTGTGTCCCCATTTTATATCCGTGCCATCAGGGAAGAAAAAGACCATTGATGTGATAACCTGCTCATCCAGTACATTCAGCTCATCAGCTGACTTCAAGTTACCTGTTACATACATAATAAAAGTTTCCAGAATAGAAGAATACATATGGTTCTTCAAGTTAAAAACAAAAAAAAAGAAAAGTTTTTTAAAGGCGGGAAATAAGCAGAAATGAATGGAAAAGAAGCTGCACATGAAATGTATTATTCCCAACATGCATCTTCCTATGAAAACAAGAGCAGAGAACTGGATTTACAGATAATATATGCATTTTCAGACTTTTATTCTTTATTCTGAACATGAGTGGAGCACCAAGGTATGATTCCTAATCCAACAAACTCCCCACCTCCCCCTGAAACACTGATTTTGAGTGTGAGTGCTGGACATCCTATTTGGCTTCCTCCCTCCATTTACAGTCTTTCTGCTCCTTGGGCCTACTTTGCTATGATTGGTCACCTTTTAAAGTGGGTTGCCTTTCCTTTCCGAAAGCGTACCATGATGCACCAGTGTGCCCAAAAAAACCCTGTATTTATGCCCATCTCAAGCAGCCCAGAGAGAAAACTTAGACTAGTACATTTGTGGGGCAAACATGAATTATATCTCCCCTTTAATGTCTGTAATGAGTATAAAACATGCTCCATTCATACGCCTGACTAGAATTGTTGCTATGCATGCATAGTCATGGTAACTTCTTTCTAGTCTTCTGGTCAGGAGAAAAGAAATAAAGTAACATGACTCTTGACTAAATTAAATAAACAGGTATTAGGAACCAATTAAATGCAAATATGCTATATCATTTCACATATATTTGTCTTGACCAATGCTTAAAATGAAACAAATAATAAAAAAGGATGGTTCAATACAACATGATGCATGGATTAAGTAAATAATTACAGCAATATTAAAAAGCAGTTCTTTTACCTGTTCTGTTTAAATGCCAGTACTGCTGTGTGTACAGTATGCAGAAAAAAACTGTGAGGATATTTACCCCTGGAGGTGAATAAGAGTTTTATAGTATTGTAGGTGTGCAAATATTCGATCTGTGTAGGTGCAGAGCACATTCTAAATATACAGGCAGGATAAGTGAGAGTATATGTACTGCGCTTTGTAGAAAGTAGTAAAAACTGTTAACCTTAATTTTAAAGCAGGAGTCAGTGATTCAGGGTCCAACACATTTCTAGTGAAATATTTCTTTAATTTTTGACCGTAACTAGTTATGAAGACACTGAGATTTTACCCCCTACACAGCACCTCCAGTTGTCAAATTCAAAACAGTGCTTTAGCAAGTGTGTGGTGGCAAAATGTATTCTATGATGTGGAAAAAGTGTGTCCCATGACTACACAATTAGCAGCACCGATTCTCAACTGAATTCTGAGGGAAATTGGGGGTTTATACAATGCAAACCTCATAAAAATGTAGAAAACTTGTAACGTTGTAGATACCATAAATCAGGATACTAGTGTCAGTAATATAAGCTTAAATCTTATAAGCTCTTTAGGCTGTAATACGAAATGGTAAATAAAATTTTTTAACATACTACAAGTGTGATAAAATTCATTATACAGTTTGTTTTTTCTGTTGAAGGCATAATACTTAGAAATGAATATTAAATCCCCATTATGGTCCTGCTTTCATTCTATCCAAATCAAGCCAATAAAACTGTTTTTATGAATAACATAAGCTTACAAGGTGGCTGGGTTTGTGTCTTGCTTTCCTTTGGTTTTAAATGGATCTTTGAAAGAGCATCTCCTGTGGTGTTACCATTTGGGACAGTTGTATTCTCCAGCATTCTGTTCTCACGCACATTGTGAATTGACACGTGGCTGTTGGGATCCCTTGATGCTGATCTGTTGGGAGTATCAGGGAAACATTCATCTAACAAAGGTATATGTAAGAACATGTTGATATTTCTGTAAGTTTGGTGTGAAATGTCCATGAGATATTAAAATACATGGCAATTGGACATTTGAACAACCACCATGATAAAGTGTTGTAATTAAAATTTTGGGTTAGGGTTGAGATATAGAATTATTTAACTTCCAAATATAGAACATTGTATAGGTATGTAAGATGACGCAGATGCCACAATATCAGCGTGGGTGGAGGAGGTGAGGGTGGCAGAAAGGTCCCTGCTGGTCCACAGTGGGTGTGGAGGTGTTGCACATGGACAAAGCAACTGGTCCATGCAGGTTAATGCCAGACCTCTGGGGGTTTAGGCAGGAAAGCCAAGATCATGTGACAGTGGTATCCCACATTGCCTTGGACTGCCACAGGTCTCATTTACAATGTTTAGAACTGCCTTTTTCTAATCGGATTTTAAAATAATGATATTATTAAAGTCTGATATAAAATTAGACCAGTTGTGTAGATCACACTACATTTTCTATATTTAATAATACCAAAACGTTACATGTCGGAATACTAGTGTTGATCATGCCAATCTTTTTTTCTTTCTTTTTTCTACTTCTGATTTTTAGCTAAGTCGCATATGACATATACCTTGTATATTTCACTGTTTTAGTCCACTCTTGACTTAGCAACGGTTAAGCTCCACTAAATCTATATGTTATATGTAAATGTTTCAGTCGGATAATCAGAACAATTTCCATTATCCTTCTTACAAACCCAACTTACATGGGAAAACATTAAACCATGTTGAAGTTTAAACACATTATCTTTTTCTTATATATAGAGCCAAGAATGTATGTTTTTAGTTTCTTTATTCAGGAAATGTCAGTTTTGATTAAAAATACTTCACATACTTTTCCCAAAATTATGTTCATTGTTCAAGTAATATCAGATATATATCAGATAGATATTAGATATCAGATAGATGTATACTGTAAATTTTTTATGCAAATGTTGTTATCACTGTAAAAGTACAGCGTTGATTAAACAAAGAAATGTTAAATGTATTTCTGTTGAGATTATGTTTACAATGGAATGAACATTTTCAATTTATTTAATTAATTTTACATTAAAAGTCTTGTTTCTTTGTTTACTAATTATGCATTTTATGCAGAATTAATTAAATAAACTTTATTTTAAGTATATTTTTTAGGCTGTAAAACTGCCCGTAGGTGTGTGTTTGTATATATGTGTGTGTGTGTGTGTGTGTGTGTGTGTGTGTGTGTGTGTGTGTGTGTGTGTGTGTGCGTGTGTGTATATATATAT
>JAOUQZ010000035.1:6384909-6399647 GCA_028564935.1 Neosilurus hyrtlii
AGGCTGCATAGCTGTCAGCGTGTTTCTGCCCTGCGATGGCCTGGCGAGCTGTCCAGGGTGTACTCTGCCCTCGCCCGAAGTCAGCTGAGATGGGCACCAGCCACCCCGTGACCCTAATTAGGATTAAGCGGTTCAGAAAATGACATGACATGACAACTAGCCTCTTAACACAACACTTACAATGAATACAAAGAGATGAATCTATAAAATGGATTGTCTCAAATCATGATACACAATTACTTTGAAAAGGTAAATACACTTTAAAATGCTTACGTGAGAAGTTATTTTCCTGTAAAATACAATACCAATTATGTAATTCTGACCACGGTGCATTACACAACAGAGTACACAGAATGCAATACAACAAACATTGCACAGCATAACAATTCCATTTGGCTTTGTTTTTGTACTCAAAAAAGCAAGTCAAATCACACGGTAATATATAAAGCGATTCTGCAGTAGGCAGCACTGCAAATCTCATTCAGGTACCAATGACTGCATGCTCAGTACCCCTTATCAATCTCACTCCATCACCTCATTCTCACTCGTTATGACCCGTGACATTTAGAAAAGGGAAGCAGTGGTCTCCAGTGGCTCAATCTCTGACCCTTAGCCCCTGGACATTGGCTAATTTTTTTTTGTGTCCCCACTGAGTCAACCTGATAGAGTGTTAACACTGAAGGCTATGCCTAAAGGTCAGCCTTTAAATATTCACCTTGCCAGGGCATGGTGAGTAGTGTTCCCAGCTTTGTCGCTTTGATGTCATCAGGCTCCTTTCACTCACTCCAAAACATCCAGAAAAGCAGACAGAATCTGGAATGGGGGTGCAAGGCAGTACTGGGTTACATAAGAGTACGTGACAGGCTTTCATCTTCAGGAAACAAGGTAGAACAAGAGAAAGAGGTAGAGACAGAGAGAGGTGATGTAAGGGGGAGGGGGAGGATGCCATGCTATTTTTGAGACACTTGATCAAGGCTCTTCCCTTTCTCTCTCTTTTCCCTCTCCCATTCTCTTTCTCTGCCTCTCCTTTCTTTTTCACCAGTTTTTACATTAGAACAGAGACGCTTATGAACATGAGCGAGTTATCTTGGTGCACCAGTGACCACTCAGCTCTTTTTGGTCTGCTGGGACCATTTTTAATAAAACCAATTTTGTTATATTGCAATTTTGCACACGCGCCTCAGTGTACACCATGCAATTATAGTTTTAGTACTAACACACAGGAAGCTGTGGCACTCGTCACAGATTTATTTTAGCAGTAAATTATACAGTATTGATGCAGGTATGTGTGTCAGAACCACTGATCATGATACTTAGATATTAATGCCTAATTTACTAATGCTTTAATGCAGTCGAACGTCTCCTTAAAGCCAGTATCTAAAGTGGGTGATATTATAGAAGGTACGGAGGACTGTAATGCTAATCATTTAAATGTCTGTTTGTGGAAAAAAATCTGTATTTAATAACTTTGGTTGAATTTTTTCTTGTGAATAAATTCATTAAATTTGAGATATTATAATATAGAGATATTTTGTTGTATCTTTGTCAGAATTTGGCAGATTTCAAATATTTTGGGTCATTTTCAAGCTGTAAGTGCAATCTAGTCATACATGTACATAAATCAAATAGTCAGTTTGGTGCATTAAGACTCATTTTGTGGTGATGGGTCACATTTAGCATTTTCATTTCTGAACCACATTATCTTTTATTAGGATTTTTGGGAGGCTGGAGCCCATCCGAACTGAGTCCAGGCATGGTATACCTTGAACATCTCACAGATCTCTCTCTCTCTCTCTCACACACACACACACACACACACACACACACACACACACACACACACACACACACACACACAACCATTCACACTGTGGGGCAATTAGGAATAGCCAGTATGCCTAATGTGCATGTCATTGGACTGTAGGAGGAAACCGGAGCACCCAAAGTAAATCCATGCAAGCACGGTTAAAACGTAAAATCCACACAGAAATGCCCTTGCTGAGCCTCTGGCTTGAACTCAGAACCTTCTTGCTGTCTGGCAGAAGTGCTAACCACCAGGCCACCCTTGTAGAATATTGTACTATACTTATTTTCTGCTATTCACCCCAAATATTTCCTGTATGATGAAACAGCATATTCAAACAATACATTAGGGAGTGAAAATAAGTTTTATAGTTAATTTAACACGTTTGGGTTTTTTTTTTCAGTATATTTGAGGCCAATTAGACTGAGGCTGTTAGTCTTGACTGTATATTGTGTGTTTACCATTCAGTGGATATTCAGAAATGTCTTTGTTATTATTTGATGCACAGATAAGGAGGTGAATTAGGCACTTAAATATGCAACTTAACCCAGATTTCAATTTTAACTGAGAACTGACCTGCAATAGGACTGGAATCTAGAACAAAGAAATATCTTCTTTCAAACTAAGTAAAGTAAGACTACCCACAGTAATGCAATAAATAAATTAAACTGTTTTGAATTCAAGTGGAGGCCCAGGGGACCCACTAACATGCAGAAAGGAAAGATCTGGCTTTATATGAATAATGAAATTAATTCAAATGCTGAAATGATGGTTGTAGATATTAAAAACATAACAGACACACTGCAAAAAATCCTAGCATGATGACTCGAAAATTCAGCCTCAAAATAAAGATTAAAAAATGTTTATCTATATTGAAATATAGGGTATTTTTATTAATTTGAATCTATAACTTGTAAATTGCAAATATTTTAATACAAGTTGCACAATAGAAAATATAAACTCAGTCACTCATCTCACTCACTCATTGGCTGAACCACTTAATCCTATTAGGGTCACAGGGAGACTGGATCTCAGCCGACACTGGGCGAAGGCAGGGTACACCCTGAGCAGCTCGTCAGTCTATTGCAGGGCCAAGACACAACCATTCCCAGTCACACCTAGGGGAATTTGGAACAGCCAGTTAGCCTACTGTGCATGTCTTTGGACTCCAGGCGGAAGCCAGAGTACCGAGAGGAAACCAGTACAAGCATAGGGAGAACATGCAAATTCCACATGGAAATGCCTGAGCCCAGGATTCGAGAAAATATAATCTATATTTAAAATAAAATTGCATGTTTTTTTTTCAGTGCTATTAATGGTGCATTACCAGAAACCCTGCACTTTTAAAATAAATGAATCACTAACCACTGACTCTCTTGGGTCACCTAAAACTATTGAGAGCTTTTTGTATCCATACATAATCTCTTGCTTATTGTAAGGATGCTTTTTCTATCCTTACACAATTTAAGCTGCACAAACACATTAGAATGAAACGTAGAAAGTTTCCAACTATCATGAATGCAGCTCTTTCAATCATTTGAAGACAATGATGAGTGAAATCTAGAGGATTCATGAAGTATCCTGCCCAGTATACTGCCACTGCAAAATAAAATCAGCAGTATGTGAAATTTTCAAAGTGCAGAGAGAGTTTGCATAATGTTGAGCCATTCCTGTATATACAAAGCAGCATTAAAAAAAAAAAATAACAAAGTCATTATAACAACTGACATGTAAGGGTGAATGACATTGACCCACTGGATATGAAGCTATTAGCTCATGTTCTGTCAGAACAAAAAACAAAGATGGCGGCTGTACTTGAAAACATTCATTCATTTTCATTCATTTATTCATTTTCTAAGCAGCTCGATCCTGATTAGGGTCACGGGGAGGCTGGTGCCCATCTTAGCTGACTTTGCGCAAGGGTGGAGTACACTCAGGCCATCGCAGGGCCAACATTCACACAAACATTCACACTCACTCTAATACCTTGGGGCAATTTGGACCTGCCAATTTGCCTACTGTGCATGTTTTTGCACTGTGGGAGGAAACCGGAGTAACCGGGGGAAACCCACGCAAGCACGGGGAGAGCATGCAAACTTCACAACGATACACATTCCTGCTGTAGGCGGACGTGCTAACCACTGTGCCACCGTGCCGCCTACTTGAAAAGAGTACTCCAAATATACAAAAAAGGCAAAAAAAAACCCAATTTTAAGCAATTGGTGATAACAATGTATTTTATAATTTTTCAAGGATTAGGGCTTGTGTCCACCAAACCCCCTATTTTTGTGTTGGCAGTAGTTACGACATTATTATTATTTTTTTTTTACTGAAAACAAGTGTTTACTGTTACTAGGTTACCAAGTGTAACACGGCAGAGTTTCAGAGGACTGAACAGACAGGCTTTTACCTGAGTTTATTTTCACTTTACATAACACTATTAGGGTGACAAGGTGGTGCGGTAGTTAGCATATCCGCCTCACAGCAAGAAGGCCTGGGTTTGATTCCCGGGCTTGGGTGTTTCTCTGTAGAGTTTGCATGTTCTCCTCGTGCTTACCCGGTTTCCTCACACAGTCGATAAACATGCACAGTAGGCTAATTGGTTGTTCCAAATTGCTCTTAGGTGTGAGTGTGAGTGTGAATGGTTGTGTGTGTTGCCCTGCAATGATCTGACAAACTGTCCGAGGTACACCCTACCCTCGGCCAGAGTCGGCTGAGATGGGCACCAACTTCCCAGCATCTCTAATTAGGTTCAAGCGACTTAGAAAATGAATAAATGAATGAATAAATAACAATTTTTACTGTCCATTTTGCTGATGCATGGTACTCATCTCAGCCTCAACACTATCTTTAATCATAAATTCTGCTCTGCATGAAATGGAAACACACAGAAGTAAAAATCCATAAAGAAATATATCTAATACTTTATTTCATTTACTGACATGGAACACTTTAAAGACAGATGGTCAGCCGAGATTAGTTTCTCCTCTGCAATCGGTCACAGTGTTGATATAGTACAAGTCCCGCCTCTTTCTTGATTGTGATTGGTTGGTGAGAGACAATTGACAGTGACAAGCTCTTTTCAACTCAAAGGGCTGTGAGTACTGTGGAAAAAAGCCACGTGCTGAAGGCGGTTTTCCACCGAGGGCACTAAGTGCTGTCAAAGGTACTGAAAATTTGTGCTGACAGTGCAGAAAATGGATTTGGTGGACACAAACACTTATTATTAATGATTTTTTTTTAACAAAGAATCAGTTCCTGTTGGTTTGTTTGGTTTTATTTATCTGAAATAGCCCACAAAGTTGAAATTATCTTGTATTATTTGAAAAATTTGAATAAAATCACCTTATTTCTCACAATCCTCAAATATGTAATAAAAATAATAAAACATTAGTCAGAAAGTTAACAGTCAGTTCTCAAAGTTGATGTGTTAGAAGTAAGAAAAATGAGCAATTGTAAGGTTCTGATCAACTTTGCCAAGGGACCAATTCTGATGGTTAAATGACTGGGTCTATTCATTTTCAAAATGAATCTTGTGGGGTGTTCCTGGTGTCCAAAGGTGGTCCAAAGAAGGACATCCAGTGATCTGGCAGGAGTGTCATTGTTAACCAAGATCACTGATGTACATGGGGAGCGAAGCTAGTTTGTCTTATTATACAGAAGAGCTACTGTAGCACAAACTTCTGAAACTGTTAATGTTGGCTATGGGATTATGGGAAGCAGTGATAAAAAAGGCATATTGTAGATATTTCAAGTCAGAAATGTGTACCATGATGACCTTGTTTCCCACACGCAGGCTAAGAAACGCAAATAAAATGAAGCTCTTTTTCAAATTTTTATATTTGAACTTTCGTGTAGTTTGAGGGTGGCCATTCTGCAGAGACCTGGCAATCCTACTTGTACATAAGGCAAGAACAGAGAGACCAAATAGTGGATCACACAGGGATTGCACCAATATTGGTAATCTCTCCAAGCATTCTAGGGTTGTAAACACAGTAGAATTCATGTTAACAGTTTGCAGTTGGTTAATGGTAAATTATAATCGTATCTAACGCTCAAGCCTGGTAGTGTTAGAGCCTGTGAGGTGTAGTCAGGAAGATGGTGATGGGTGATCTGTGGTCTTGCTGCACTGAGTTTAGCCCGAGAGGTTGGAGCAATATGTAGTGGTTTGTCTTACTGTAAGTTTCCATGCGTGGGACTCAGCGTAGGAGGTTTGCACAAGGCCTGTACTCTCTTCACCTGTAAAGCAAGCAAGGACACACTAAGGCAAAAGAAAAAAATAAAACATTCTATGTGGTATGAAAAGAATGTGGGAATGTATTCTCTCTCTCTCTCTATCTCTCTCTCTCTCACTCTCTCTCTCTCTCTCTCTCTCTATATATATATATATATATATATAAATTTTTATTTGTTTATTTATTTTTTAATGTACAGTAAAATAGTTCTGACAGAGCAAGTATAAATACTGTAATGTCATCCAGTAGGGTAGGCAAAAATACAGCTATACAAATATATGATTCCGCAGGCGGATTCAAAATATTATTATTTTTACTGTGTGTATGGGTTAGGGCCATAACTATTTGGACAGGTCCCAAACATCACCCCCGACACAGACACACATTATTTTTTGGTTAGTTTGCTTCTGTACACCACCACTGGTGATTTGAAATGAAAACAAGAATTTATTCTCCATTTTCTGAGGCTAAAATGCTAAAATACTTATAACTATAAGCATGACAGTTTGTATGTGGACGGAAATCCTTGGTATCAAAGACTGCCTGAGATCTGGAGCCCATGTGCATCAACAAATACTGAGTTTCCTCCCTTGAGATGCATTGCCAGGCCTTTATTGCAGCCTCCTTCCGTTGCTGCTTATTTGTGGGTCTTTCAGCTTCCATTTTGTCGTCAGTGATTGAAAAGCATCTTTTGCTGATTTACGTGACTTGTCCATTTAAAAACATTGGGTTGATTTTGCTGTATGATTTGGGTCATTATCCATTTCTACAGCAAAATTCTTTCCGAATAGTTTTTGTAGGATTTGACTAAATATGAGCAGAAGGTGTTGCACTCTAAATACACTCCAGAATTCATGCTGCCTCTTCTCTCAGCAGTCTCTTCATCAATAAACACCAGTGACCCAGTTCCACTGGCAGCCATACATGCTCATGTCTATCAGGTTTGACTGATGATGTGGTATAAATTTACCTTCATCCAGAGTGACTTACATTTTTATCTCATTTATATAACTGAGCAGTTGAAGGTTAAGGATCTTTTTCAAGGACACAACAGAGACAGCTTTGTGGTACTGGGGCTAGAACCACAAACCTATTGATCAGTAAACCAGAGCCTTAAGCACTGAGTCACCACTGGATCACAATCCCTTCCTCTCCTACTCCATACACTTGTCTTCCAGTCATTTAGGAACAAGTCAGTTTTGTTTTCATCTCTCCAAAGAATCCATTTAAGAATTGAGCAAGCTTTCTAGCAAAGTCTAATGTGGCCTTTCTCGTCTTGACAGTTACCAGTGGTTTGCATCTTGAGGTAAACCCTGTTTATTTAAATTAATGGAGGAGTCTCTTGGTTGTCGACTTTGACAATTATAAGCTTACCTCCTCAAGAATGCTCTTGACTGTATGGCATAAATGGGTTTTTCTTTCCTAAGAAAAGTATGCTATGATCTACTTGGTTATCTTCCATGGTCTTCTATGTCTTTTGGTGTTGCTAAGCTCACAAATGTATTGCTTTTTTTCTTTCTCATAGGTACAGTATGTTTAAATTTTAATTACGGCCTCTGTTATTTGCATTAACATGCATTTGAAGCACATATTAAAAGTTCTAGTAAATGATTGCCAAATGCGAATTCAACACTAGGAATTTATTTTAGACCATTTGTTTTTTTCATTTGTCAGGAAATGATAAAGAAACAGGTTACAATAAACCACAAAACTGATTCTTAGTCCATTGTCCAATGAATTTTGAGCATGTGAAATTGCAATACTTTTGTTAAAGGCCTTAAATTACTACTAAAAGACTACATTTCAAACACATCTTGTTTGCTTTATTTGAAATCTAATGTGGTGGTGTAAAGAGACAAATTTAAGATCAAAGTATGGCCACTAAACTTATTCTGAGCTCTTCAGATCTCTGAGAAAATGTAAAAAAGGAACACCATAAAAATAAGTGAAGGTAGCCAGTAGCTTGGTTGGTAAAAAAAAACTCTAACTCTGTGACTTTTTCAGTAAAGAGAGTGGCTTCAGGTTTTTGATACCAAAAGCTGCTTTGGCAAAAAGCTGATTTAACAGGTACCTTGTGCTGTTCTGACAGATTGTATCCTGTGTTCTGTTGCAGTGTATCTGTCTTGATATTCCATTTCATAACACCTTAGAATATGTGCAAATTTTTCAAAAAATGTAATAAAGAAAATTATTAAGTACTTGATAAAACACATGGTGACAACCAGAACTGTGAGCAAAAATTCTAGACATACAGAGCATGGCATCAAACTTCAAATTACTGGAAACTATAAGTATGTTGAAATTAAAGGTTGAAAAACATTAGGATGGTTGATAAAAGTAAAGGACATATTCGATGATGCATGCATGTGTTTAAGTCTTTCTGTCTTGAAGTGGACACGAGTGCAAGTTTTCATGGGAAACCAAAGAGATGGACAGAACTCAAAAATCCGTAAACAGTAATCAGGTAACTTGCAGCATACAGGTCATGTGATCAGGATCTGGGTTGAGTATTGTGGGAGCTGTAGTCTTATGTAGTGGCTGCAGGATTTACATAAAACATTTACAAAATATTTATTTACCTCCCCAATACAAGTTGTGCTGCTCTAGCTGATAGGACATATTTCACTGGTGGGAAGGAAACAGTTTATGAAATTAAGCAGTAGACACACTGTGCTTATAAAATTTCACAACAATAAGGCAACTACCAAATTTCAAATATTTACTGATGGTCATCCAGATCAGCCTGAGTTTTTACAGCTGGTTGTTCATCAGACCAAGCAGAATATTTTAACATGGATATTGCATTTCATTCATTTGAATTAAACTGACCGATAACCTCAGAACTCAACTCAGACCAGTTTGCAAGAGACAGAACAACAGACAAACAGAATGATCCAGAGTGGAGTAGGCTGTAGATAAACAATATGATTGAAGTGCTATTTCATTTCTCTCATCAAAATTCACTGAACTCCAGTCAGGCCTGTAGACGCCAGTCTCTGGTTCTAGCTTTTATACTTAAGAACATCTATATTTAGAGCTATTATAAGATATTGTGCTTGATACATTTAGATATCTGATTGTGATAGCTCCATTTAATATGTCAATTCCAAATTGTTTTGCTATAGCTCATTTTAAATTGTTGTCTTCTGTTTAAAAGTGGCATGGTGGCGTAGTGGATAGCACATACCCGTCACAGGAAAAAGGTCCTTGGTTCGAGTCCCATGCTTGCCGAGGGTGTTTCTCTGTGGAGTTTGCATGTTCTCCCCATGCTTGCATGGGTCTTTTCTGGGTACTCCGGTTTCCTCCCACAGTCCAGAGGCTAATTGGCTGTTCCAAATTGCCCCTAGGTGGTTTTGTGTGTGTGTGTGTGTGTGTGTGTGTGTGTGTGTGTGTGTGTGTGTGTGTGTGTTGGCCCTGTGATAGTCTGATGAGCTATTCAGGGTGTATTCCCCTTCACCCAGTGCCAGCTGGGATCCATGATCCTACTATGTAAAGAAACTGTCACTGAATGGATGCATTCATTATTTAACACAAGTAGAAATAGTTGTAACAGCAGTAGCTGTACATCACTGTTACAAGTAGGTGATGTATTTTTCCTTGAGAAGCCCAGAAGCTCAGAGAAAGAACTGTAAATCAATAATTAATGTGTCCAGTGCTGCTAGTTCCTGTATGTATCTACAGCAGAGATGTGAACTCTCGACTACTCATGTAATCCAAATGTGGCACATCTTTACTTGGATCTTCTACTTTCTCAAAAACCATTTTCAGTGTCTGATGCCTCTGATCAACGCTTTTACCACTGGCACGCTGGGTGATTGTTTCTATCTCTTTCAGGACAAGTATTGTTTATATGTTAGGTATTAAGTGGAGTTACACAACATTTATTACCCCTTGGGTTCACTTTGCTGCCTTTATACAGTGTTGTCTAATTTGTATTTCTTTTGCTCAGTATTTAGATGATTCCATCACTGGGGTACTATTTAGGTGTAGCAACTGTATACATTGGTTTTGACTCTTTCTTTGTAAGAGTGTGCTTTGTCATTCAAAGAAATTTGTAAAGCCAGCAATATCTACAATATCTATATCTTATTGTTATGTTTATTATTATTATGATTTTACTCTCTGCTGTATTTTGCTATGAAATGTTGCATCTTCACCACAGATTTAGCTCAGAATGTTTTTTTTTATTTTAAGTTTATTCATTTATTCATTTATTTGCGCGGTCACTTAATCCTAATAGGATCTCAGCTGACTCTGGGCAAAGCTGGGGTGATATTGTACACTGTACATATATATAAAACATTTTGGATCATAAAATATAACATTGTTTGGTGAATTATGAGGTAAAGAAACTATATATCAATACGGTCTAATTACCATTCTGAAATTTTATTTAATCACTAAAATGCAATTAGTTGTGCAGTGTAGTCTTTTATTGCTGTAATTTCTGCTATTGTTTCATAAATATATTTTAAAAATAGTGAAAATATCTGCTATCTTTACAGTTCTATTTAGTTTTTGATGAGGTGCAAGATTTATAATTATATTTTCCTTCCCTCTCTTTTCTTTCTTGTTCTCTTTCTCTCTTTCTCTTTTATCCAGTGGGTGGCGTTCGCCTCTCTGTTCTTCATCCTGGTGTCTATAACCACATTCTGCCTGGAGACACATGAAGCCTTCAACCCCATCATCAACCGAACGGACGTTGACCCACAGGACAATAGCACACGAATCTACCAGGAGACAGAGACCGAGGTCTATCTCACTTACATCGAGGGTGTGTGTGTGGTATGGTTTACCTTCGAGTTCCTCATGCGCATCACCTTCTGTCCTGACAAGAAAAAGTTCATCAAAAACACGCTCAACATTATCGATTTTGTGGCCATCCTGCCTTTCTATTTAGAGGTGGGTCTGAGCGGCCTGTCCTCCAAAGAGGCTAAGGATGTTCTTGGGTTTCTGCGTGTGGTCCGATTTGTGCGCATCCTCCGAATCTTCAAACTGACGCGCCACTTTGTGGGCCTACGTGTGCTTGGACATACACTCCGTGCCAGCACCAACGAGTTCCTGCTTCTTATCATTTTTCTTGCCCTTGGAGTGCTCATTTTTGCCACTATGATCTACTATGCTGAGCGCATTGGGGCTAAGCCTAATGATCCTCGCGCCAGCGAGCATACACAATTCAAGAACATCCCCATTGGGTTTTGGTGGGCCGTGGTCACTATGACCACTCTGGGTTACGGAGACATGTATCCGCAGACATGGTCAGGCATGCTAGTGGGTGCGCTGTGTGCCCTGGCTGGTGTGCTCACCATTGCCATGCCTGTCCCAGTCATTGTTAATAACTTTGGGATGTATTATTCTCTGGCTATGGCAAAGCAAAAACTACCAAAGAAAAAGAACAAGCACATCCCACGTGCCCCACAGCTGGGTTCTCCAAATTTCTGTAAGTCAGGCACGAACTCGCCCCATCACAGCACACAGAGTGACACATGCCCGCTGGCTGCCCAGGACGAGGTTTTAGAAATGAACCGAGCAGGTAGGAAACCCTTCAGTGGCATGACCATCTGAATGCACAAAAAGAGACTAAACTCTTCTAGCCTGAGAATGAGACTGAACCCTCTGTTTCCTTCCCTTGTGCCCCACTGACTTCTTTAATGTTCTCTCAGCTTGACTCCTGAATGCAACATTTCTCACTTTCCAGACAAGCAAGCAACTTCAGCATATCAACCTCCAGAGGCATTAAAAAAACCATTCAGCATTTTCTCCCATTCTGTTGCACTCACATACACACATAGTGCCATCAAAAGTCTCACACTACACCACACAATGTTTTAATGCTGGATGCTTTCCTTTTGTGAAACATGTCAAGGTGAACTGCAGTTTAAAAAAAAAAATCATAGCATGCTCATTCAGTTCTATTATAAACATATATTATACTGATCTAACACTTGGGTCTATAATATTAATGCAGTATCCTATGAACTAGTTGATATAAATATTACATGCTACTGGTGTGTGGTTTTTAGTTGCACATAGACTGATTAAGCTGCATTTATAATATGATAGGGTAGAAATTGTTTAGGCATATGGTTTACACTGGATATAATATTATACACTGTATAGTTAAACTAGTATAGGGTAAAAACATTTTGATGCTTTGTATCTTTAAAAATTGTTTTAAACCTAATCTCCGTGTAATATTAGTCACATTCACCATTTGTAGCATGTGGATTAATATCACAGTCAAGAAATTGGTGAATTTCCCTATATTGAGAAAAGAACAACTAATTTCTTAAACTTGTTTAACCCAAACTCAACTGTTAATGGAAAAGCAAGACAAATATATTAAATCTATGCGACCATATACAGTACTGCAGATTCAAATCATAATGAATTCAAACCCACAAAATACAGTTGCATTATTTTTAAAAAAGGTACATTTGTGCTATCCATAAATATTTGCTTTCAGACAGAACAACTCTGAGAACTTTTTGAGAGGATCCATAAGTGGGGAGCTAGTAAGAACGCTGAAGTGACAAGCTAACCAACGGCTGGTATAATGATGACGTAACTTCTTCATGACATACAAACAACTAGAAGAAATGAAGGAGTTGTGTGATTTGTTTTGTGTCATGAGTTTTATGACAGTAACGCAGTTACTTGAACTGAGAGACGTGATTTGTCTGTGTTTTTATCATTTCTAACACTAAGAGCTGATGTACTTGTAATAGCTGGTGTTTAGGTGGTTTTGGTGATTTTAAACATAATTTCTAACCTGTGCTGCATTATTTAACTATAATCACTATGTACTACATCACTCACAGTTCCTATTATGCTGTGATAGAACCTACCCTAAAGTAGCTAAAACAGTCCCTAATATATAGATTTGTGCCTAAAAGCAGAGCTCCTGATAGATGTTTTTTGATAGGTGTCTGTGCCTGGGTTTTTACTGCCTTTCTGATATAATGATCTGATGATTAATTTGTATCTCCTGTCTTGTTAGTTTAAGTATCTGTTTACAAGCGCATGTTCAGTCAAGGCTTTGATTCAGGCATTTGCTCCATGAACATTTATTTTCCAGCAGGACTGTCTGCCTACCTGAGGTAGATTGTGTTTTAAATTCTGTTTGCGTCTAAGCGGTGGTGTATGAACCTCTGTTTTTTGGTTTTAGTTCCGTTATTAATAATCAATTTGTTTTATGCAGCCTGTCAACATGCAAGATAGCTATACATAAAAGGCAATCAGCATCAACTTAGCACCATGGCAGCCTTACAGTGTTTCCTGTGGTGGGAATGCACAGACTCCAGACAGTACACAAAACAACCATACAAACCATATTCCATATATATTTCAAAACATCATATTCCATATTCCATATATATGTGTATATATAGATAGATAGATAGATAGATAGATAGATAGATAGATACTGTTAAAAAATAATAGTGTTCTCAGTTCCTGCAGTGCAAACATACAGAAAAGGAGATACATCGTCCAAAAGTGATAAGAACTATAAAAATTCCTCTGGTTCAAAAGCACCTAATGTTTATGTATACATAATTGTATTAAGAGTATGGAAATGTACTTATTTTCACTGTACAGGAAACTCTTTATTACAAATTTAGTCCTGGTATCCTGATACCTTTATAGTTCACACACTGTTAATTATTCTCCTTTATTTTATAAAGTGTTCATTCTGAGCAGACCCACTAACCTCTACTCTTCTCTGAATCCTAGTTAAAAAAAGATACTTACCAGTATGAAAATTCAGCCCCTTGACATGAGTAAGTAGCTTGAAATGAGAGTAAGAGCAGATAAGTGCTTCCACTGGAAGTACTTACACACTGTCCACTTTCAAAACAGAGAGAAAGATCATAAGATGGAAAGAAAGAATTATATTATTAGTGTGTTTAGGGTTAAGGGCCTTCTTCAAGGGCCCAACAGTGGTGATAGTGGGGATTGAACAACTGACCTTCGGATCAGTAACCCATCGCCTTAACCACAGCCACCACTGCCCTTGTTCATACAAAATAGAACACCTGTCCTTACAACCATCATAGATACACAACAATCTGTAAATACACACACCGACATGGCACAGTCTTGTTCTTATATACACTACACTGTATACAACCGCATATCTTTTCTCAAGGAAAAAAAAAGCTATTTAATAGTAGTAATGGAAGAAAACATTTCAAGTTAAAAATATATATGTATAGATGTATTGCAGTGATGGGTCTGCTAAATAGAATAGCCTAACTGGATGGGTTTCATGTTCCCATTAATTTATAAAAAAAAAAAAAGCAAAGATAGATTAGCTATATATCTGTGTTAGTATTTTTAGGTGATCAGAATAGAGAATTTTAAATAAAGCGTACAGGCTGCCACACTGATATTTCAATTATTGTTACTATAAATGGTGAAACTTATTTTTGTATTCGCAGTTTCACCCACGTACGTGTTACAAAAAAATGCAGTTGAAACTATTTTATACCACGGCACAGACCTTCATTTTGTCTGTCAGAGAGTGCACACCGTTGCTGGTAACCGAAGCTCGCAGGTGATTAGTTATATACCGCAATAGTGGATATCATAAAATACATTGGCTGGTAATAAACATGCAGCAATGTATATATATATATATATATATATATATATATATATATATATATATATATATATATATATATATATATATATAT
>JAOUQZ010000035.1:6402247-6411961 GCA_028564935.1 Neosilurus hyrtlii
ATTTACAGTAGCAGTTCGTTTGCAATCTGCGTGTAGACGCATAAGGCAGAGACGGTTGGTTAATCAGTTTGAGCCGCTTGACTCTGGGCACAATATCACGAGAAATAGCAAAGATGGACAGATGGCATCTGTCAGACTGGCACCAAACAGGAAAACACACAGCAGTTGCAAAGCCAGCATGGATGTGAAATGCATGTACATACATTCGTTTTTTTCCAAAGCGATGCACAAGTACTTGCTTGCACACATGCACAAACAGGTACCCTGCTGGTAAATAGCTCACCTTTCTGCGACAAGCTCACCCATGGAGTGTGTATATACACACACACACACACACAGAGTGATGGAGATGACGTAAGACAATGCTCTCTTGTAGGACTACCTGTAGGCAGCCTTATGCGTAACGTCAGTGTACTTCATTTATATATATTGCAAAAGGAAAAAAGAGATTACTAGACTGGGACAAGGGTGGGACAGTGGTTAAGTCTCTGGATTAGTGATCTGAAGGTCAGAGGTTCAAGCCCTGCTGCCACTGTTGGGCCCTTGAGCAAGGCCCTTATGCCTTAAAAGTTAAGTTGTATAAATAAATGATTAAGAAAATGTAAATCACTCTGTCTGCCCAATGCCATAAATGTAGACTGTATTCAGGATTTTTTTTCAGGGTGTCAAGCCAAACAGTATGCTCAATGATGATGGGACACCTTAATGAGTAGGTAGTAACACACTTAATTAGGTAGTAACTAATTAAACCACAGGTGTCAAACTCAATTATTTGACCCTCGATCACCCTTAAATTTAGTGATTTGTCCCTCAGTGGAATTGAGTTTGACACCACTGCCTTGTACAATAATGTAGTTGCAATTGTTTTATCTTGGCAGAGTCTGAACCTACAGAAAAGTCCAAATGAACATGGCCTAGCTACAACAAGATCTGTGGATTTTCTGTTTCTGATTATTTTGTCTCTAATAGATTTGTCTTAAGAGAGAAATTATTTAAAAATATGAAAACAGTGTTTTGCGCAGCATATTAGCTTAGTGGTTAATACTTCCCCCTAACAACTGCAAAGACCTCGGGTTCAAGCCTCTTGCCTGGCAAGGGAGTTTTTGTGGGGATTTTGGATGTTCTCCTCATGCTTTTGTGGGTTACAGTCCAAAGACATGCACGTTAGGCTAGTTGGATATTTTCGAGTGCCCCCAAAATGTGAGAATGTGAGAATGGCTCTGTGTGTCTGTGTGTTGGCCCTCCAATGGTCTTATGAACTGTTTAGGGTGTGCCCTGTCTTCACCTGTAGCTGGCTGGGATGTACTCTAGAATCCTTAAGACCTTAATAAAAGGATAAAGCAGTTGTGTATAAAATTAGTGAATGAGAAGTTCTTTCCTGACATGAAAGCTTGTTGTGTATGTGTGGCATCCGCTATTGTAAACTTGTATTAATGTCATATGGAACTCACTGCAAGTAGCACATTTCCACTTGGAATTGACCAGAAGTGAGGTGTCTGTATACATGCCATGCTACAAAGAAATAAAAGTCATAAAATAGGGAAATTCATTTGTTTTTTATTTTGTGAAATTTAAAATATGCAAATAAAAAACGTGTCTGCACTGCGGCGTTTAAATATGAGCAACAGCATACATACCTAGATCAACTTTTTTTTAAACTATTAATCAAGTCTGAGTCAGTAAATGTGCTGTAAATGTTGTGCTGTGTGCCATCTCCGAGCAGAAAGAGTGAAGTGGAAGTAGGGCAGTCCCATCAGAGAGCCAGTACGGCTGCTCTTTGCCATGGCCTTGCTTTAGTTACCCTGATTTTATATGTAAATAACACACTCTTGGTTTGCAGTGGGACTGCAAGCTCTGGATCTTCATGTTCTAAATCTTAGCATCGAGGACCAAGTAGTTTAAATGGGATAACAGAGATAAGCATTGCCATCTTTTTTTAAAAGACAAAATGTACTGTGTATATAGAAAGAGAGACAATATATGTGATTCACATGATTGTAGTTGTTATTTATTTAAAATGGATTGATTTTAACTTTTGAGGAACCATACACGACACCACTACAAACGACCAAGTACTATACACATGGAGCAATGGTGGTTCAGGCACAAGTTCATTGAGTACAATTCCCTGTATCTGTTTACAATAACAAGACAGTGTGACCGGAGGAACTGTCTTTGTTTACACGATTAATTATTATTATTTTTTTTAATCAACTAAGCAATCAAATCACATGCCACGAATCACATAAGCGTTTCATTTGATAAAACTGATATCCACTCCATCTGTGTGGTTGGTCACCACACTGATTAATGATTTGTAAAGTTTTGTACTCGCCACCAAATTTACATTTACAGCATTTAGCACACACCTTTATCCAGAGTGACTGGATCACTGGGCCTTGTTCACTGTCCATTCAGTGGCAGCCTGATTGCACTGGAACTTAAAGCCCCAACCCCTGATCAGTAACCCAGAGCCTTAACCATTGAGCCACCACTGCCAGATGGAGTCTGTTCTATGATTATTGTGCCTGGAGAGCAGGTCATGGACACTTGTATACACGAGTAGGAAAGTGGTTTCAGAATTGATACTATTTATTTACAACAACAAACACTGCATTACGTGTGTATTTTATATACTTGGTTAACAAAAAGGCACCTTTAAGCAAGGCCCTTAACCCTCAACTAATGAGATGTAGCTTCTAACACACACACACACACACACACACACACACACACACGCACTTGTGTGCATTATCCCTTGTATTCCAGTATCAGCAGATTTTTAAGTGTATTTTAAGACAGAGGAGGGCACAGGAAGTGCAAATAAGTGACAGAAGTAATAGACAAGCGAAAGGAATGCCTTAATTGTCTGTGTGGAGCTATTCTAAAGATGACTCACATCCCACTCCTCCCTCTGTGCCTCATACCTTCATCCCAGGAGCTTTGCGTCACATCCCAGCACTTCCTTGGTGTGTGTGTGTGTGTGTGTGTGTGTGTGTGTGTGTGAGTCAACATTGGTGATGGGCTCTATGTAAAATGTGAGCAATACTGTGCACTGGGGACAAACACAGGCGATATTGCTGAAAGGATACCATGTTTAATAAGACATAATCTGGATTATATATATAAAGTTGTTTGTTCGTCAGTTAGAGGAGCACTGCCAGAGGTTGAAGTTAATCCCATCACTTGACCATAAAGAAACAGAGTTGTTGTAATATTGCCAAACAGGCTGCAAATGCCCCCTGTTAATAACCTTTAAATTGCTGCATCTTGACTAAGGCTGTTTTATGGGTGATCTCAACACATATTAGGAGGAACCTTTGCTATTAATGGGCAACATCAAATTCAGTAAATCTCTTACAACAGCTTTTTTTTGGCCGGGCTCTGCCTTCTTGCCTTCTTGTGATCAATGAGGCATAAATTTGAGTTCTGGATGCCATAGTGTGTACAGGTGAACAGGCTGGTTGCCATGCAGCATTTCTATAAATTCCACTTCAGTGTGAAAGTTACTGTTGATTTGTTATATTTAGCCCATATTCCTGCAATCTAATGAGACAGCCATGCAAATGTACTGTACCTATTCTTTAAATTAACCTCTTGAGACCTCACTGTCCTCATATTATTCTTTTGCCAAACTTCTTCCTCTTTAAAGATGATAATCAAGAACAGAAGTGGTGTGAAGAAATGCCAAGACTCATAACATTATTATTTGGATCTTAGGAGGATAAAGGTGCAGTCAGTGATTCAGATACAATACACCTTTTGTCAAATTCAGCAAATATCTTTGCTAGTTTTCCTTTTTGTGTTCGTACACAGTGGCTCTGTTGATGGGAAATAAACAAAGTGGCCTGCTGTGAGCCACACAACACTATTCCAGCCAATCAGTAACAGGAAGAGTTTGTGATTGTGCATAACACAAACATCCCCTGATGATAACTGGATGGAGTTAAGAAGAGGATGTCATTATTAGTATCATCACTTTGGAAATGCACAATCTACTCTTCTAGGGCTGGGGCGTCTGAGGGTATTCTGACGGGAGGTGTGTATTTGTTTGGTGGTTAATTACAAAAAAATTTAATCTTTTTTCCAGAATCTATGACACCACTTTAATGTGGAAATTTATAACAGTTTCGACTGAATAATGTGTAAAGAAATTAAATAGTAATATTGTAGTGTTCAGATTGAACATGTACACATATTGTACATACATATTCAAGATTAACTGAATTAAGTGACACTACCCCAACCCGCACCTTACTGAATATCTTTCAAACAACCCTGCTGCATTTTTAATTTTTTTATTTTTTGTAGATCATACAGTTCAGTGTTTTCACTCACATACAAAGAAGCAAGACGAATCAGATCTCTGATAACTTTTAGCCTTTATTAATTATTTGTACATGTGAATGTCAGGATGAAGATATTCTATTTAATCTAAAATAGAATGAGTGTGCTATCACAATGCAGTTCACCGATTCTTATTAAAAACAAAAAAACAAAAACAAAAAAACCCACTTAATATGCATGTTATTATTCACCTCCTTCTCCAAACATGTCCTCCAATCCTACAGAGGGCGCTGTCCCCCCTCATTCACTTCCTTCTTCTACCTAACCCTTGCTATGAGGCATGCAACCCGTCAAGCATTGCCCTGCACCTGTATTCTCTCACATGTGCTTGTGTGTTCGAAGATCCCAAACTGAACGGTGAGGCGGCTAAGGCAGCGCTGGCCAATGAAGACTGTCCACACATAGACCAGGCTATTTCTCCTGAAGACGGCCAGATTTTTAGCCCCTGTGAACCACGTGGGGAAACTCCGTGTTTCCTTCTTAATATGACAGGCCGAGCCACACACCCTGGTGCCAGAGTAAGAAAAGGTAAGAAACAGCTGTTCACATACACACAAATTGCATACTTACAAACAGGATACAAATCTCTTATGTACAAAGTCAACACAACCCTACAATGTCCATCTATACTCCAAAAATGATACTGAAGCAGAGCGCACTCCTAACAGAGAGACAGTGAAAAAATCTAAGAACACATCGCAAAGCTGCAAGATTGAAGAAAATCTCTTTATTAGACTTTTTTTTCCACACACTATAGCCGGACTTGTATTCAGACAGCATTCGAACATGCTGTCTGTACTACTAACACGAGTTTTTTTTAATTTTTACATTTACTCACTCACTCATTCACTCATTTGCTGAACCGCTTACTTCTACTAGGATCCTGGGGAGGCTGGGGCCTATTTCAGCTGGCACTGTGGGAAGGTGGAATACACACTGAACGGTTCACCAGACCATTGCAGGGTCAACACTCACACCTGGGGCAATTTGGAACAGCCAATTTGCCTAATGTGCATGTTTTTGGACTATGGGAGGAAACCGGAGTACCTGGAGAAAACCCATGCATGCATGGGAAGAACATGCACGCCCAAGCTTGAGACTTGAACTCAGGACTTTCGTGCTATGAGGCGGATGTGCTAACCACTACGCCATCGTTCTGCCTCGTTTTTACATTCAGTCTACATTAATTCCATTAGACAACCATATGTTCACAATAGCAAGCAGCCCTTTTCAGTGTATTTGCTCAACAGGGGCCACAATTTTAGTAACAGCAGCACGAAGCGTACAACATTTGAACTGAGATATCCTCAGTTCTATTTATGAAATAGTAAATAAATTAGTTTAAATAATTCCTTTGAATAGTGATATGGAGCATGTGGCCTGATAGTTCTTCAGTTCCCCACTTATTTCTCTAGTTCCTATTTAATAATAATGCACCAAAAAGAAGATGGATGTCGCTGATTAGTTGAGGGACTGTATGTCAATTCAGTGACATCCTAGTGGATGAAGTGTCACTGAATTGAACATTCCCTCTACTAATCAGCGGCATCCATCTTGTCTTTTGGTGCATTAAGGGGCATAATTGTTTTAGTATATACTACATGGGAACTTAAACAAAAAGAAGTGCACTAAAACAAAATGGCTAATTAAAAAAATACTAATTAGGGGCAGAGAGTAAGAGCTGTGTAGCGGTGTCCTTTTAAACACTATTCATAGTTTGTGGAAACATTCATTCATTAATTTACTAAGCCATGTAATTATAATTAGGGTTGCAGGGAGGCTGGCGCCCATCTCAGCTGACTCTGGGCAAGGGCGGGGTACACCCTGGACAGCTCGCCAGGCCATCGTAGGGCCAACACTCACACAACCATTCACACTCACACCTAGGGGCAATTTGAAACAGCCAATTAACCTACTGTCCATGTTTTTGGACTGTGGGATGAAAACCGGAGTACCCGGAGGAACCCCACGCAGGCACAGGAAGAATATGCAAACTCCACACAGCATCACCTGAGCTGGGAATCGATCCCAGGCCTTTTTGCTGTGAGATGGACGTGCTAACTACTACGCCACCGTGCCACCCTATGTGGAAACATAATGAACTAAAATGAGACTTTGTGCATTTATATTTACCTATTTAAACCATGACAGAGACTGGTCAGGTGAGTATGTGCTTTGAGGCAACTAATAGTGCTGGAGAGATAAGTGTTTTGAACATCCTCATTCAGAATTTTGGACATACAACCCAGACACATACATAAGTGTCTGCTCTGTGAAGGTGTGTTTGTACACTAATACAAAGTTTTAGTATATACTACATGGAAATACAAGAAAAACAAACTAAAACAAGATTCTAATTGTTTATTTTTCCTTTTAAAGCATGATAATAAAGTAGCCATCACCTCCACACTCCGCAGTGGCAGTGGTGGCATAGTGGTTAAGGCGATGGGTTACTGATCAGTGGTTCAATCCCCACTGTCACCACTGGTGGGCCCTTGAGCAAGGCCCTTAACCCTCAATTGCTCAGTTGTATAAAAATGATCATTGTAAGTCGCTCTGGATAAGAGCGTCTGCCAAATGCTGTAAATGTGATAAACCATGAGTGTCTGTCATTTGATTTAAGCATTAACCAATTGGGATAGTGATTTTTTTTATTCCAGGATAGCAGATTGTGCCTTTTCTGTGTAGTATATACTAAAAATAACTGCAATTAGTTCCCTTTTAGTGGTCTTTAATTCTTACAAGAGAATACAAGTGGCACAAATCAAACTTGTCGCTTGCTAGTGTGAACATAGGGTAATGGATATGACATCTTGAACCTTTAGAGCTACGTAACCACACTCTTCCAGCTCACTCCACTTTTCTAAACATGCAATATGTTTTTTTGCTCTCAGTGCTGTCTTGCATTATGTTCAATCTCACTTTGACTCACATACAGCTGCCTCCAGGGGCCAACCTTAATCTTCCCTTTTTTCTGTTTTTTTCTTTGTCGTTTGTTTGTTTTTTACTTGTTATCTCCTCCACTTGCCCGTTTGTCCATCTGTCCGTTTGTGTATGTTATTCCTTCCATCTTTTTCCCTGGCTCCTCTGATTGGCTGATAGCTGGAACTTTCTCAGGGAGGGCAGGGGGGGATCCGGCCGGTCCTACGCTAGGCTACCCGTTGCTGCAGCTAGGGTGGACACACAGCCAGGAAGATGGCCATGCCAGAGTCACCACCTGACTACCAGCCCCACTTTAATCATAAATAGCAGAGCGCAGATGCCTTTTAGGACAGCATTATCAACTAGACATCCTCCATTTCCTGCAGCTTGAGAAATCCCTGCCATATTTACACAATATTTAAATCAGTATAGGGAAATAGCGCTTGTGCACACTCACCTTCCTGCAGCTATCCTAAATATAATCAAGACTGTTTAGATGGAAATTCGTCAGCTTGTTAGCTTTCAACTGCAAAGCCAGAAGCAAGGAGTAGGTCACAGAAAAAACATTACGAACAAGAAATCTTTCAGCAAGATCTTCTCATCCCTTGTAGCCAGACTGGAGATGGTCAGATATCTATGTATAATACAGTATTCTAAACAGAGGCTACGTAAGACCAATAAAATACCACAGTGTCATCACTAGCCAAGCAATAGCACTGTCTCTCTGTGTCTCTGTGTCCAGCACTGTGTAAGCATGCTTAATTTCACTTTTCCACTTTTAGAAGCACCACACTAAAGAGCGACACACCACACACACGTCTCCTCACACACTGTATATTTCTGTGTCAGTTTGCTGTTTAAAATGTGTTGATTGTGTTTGTAAGAGCTTATGTCAGTGTAAAAGTATTTTTATGTATATATGTAGGCTATGTGAGCAGAAGTGTGTGCGGATGTGTGTGTGTGTGTGTGTGTAAGAGAGAGACAGCGTTTGTTTGGGTGTATGCGTGGATGTTTCTGTTTTAAGGAGTTCTGTATTTTGCTCTGTTGCTGTGTGATGCATGTTATGGTCCAGTTTATGGTCCTCCCAGCATGCTTTGTCCTGCTGCTAGGGCTGGTATTAGTTGGAATAAAGAGATCCTGTAAAGAGTACATGAAAAGTCATACAGTGGGTACTAATAAATAATCAACTGATCTTAATGTTGATCCTGATGACAGCCATAATAGCTAGGTACACTACGTGTACCTTTTTGGGCAGATCCTCTCTGGGCAGTTTTAAGATGATTTAACATTTGAATATCATGTTTTACAGAGGACTTTTTGGGCCATATCTACTAAAGCTATGCAGCAGCTCTGCCTAATATTATACACAGGAAGACAAGCAAAACTGTGGATCTACTGCACCAGCCATATGTTAAAATAAACTATTACGCATGTTAAAACTTCAATAGCTCTCATACAAAACTTAAAACTTGGTGCTAAGATGGCTGTAATTAATTAAATAATCCAAAATCGTGCTACATGGAATCTAAGCTATTGTCCACAAGAACAAGTCTGCCAAGTTTCATGTGATTCTGATCGCTAATAATGGAGAAGTAAGACTTTTAGTGCCAACTGTCCACAACAACACCAACAACAAGGTGACAGAGTTTGACACCGGATACCTTTGTCAAACCCATGGTCAAACCCATGATCTTTACAAAATATCTCTGAGCTTCAGTGCTGAAGTCTTGGTATATTGGCAGACTGATACAGTGAACATAAAACACAGTTACTTGAAGCCACACTATGATTGTTTGTATACTGTACAAAACAGTCAAGCAGGACATTAAAATACTCATCCACCCAGGTTATTATTTTAATAAAAACATCTGTTTTTTGGGGTGTGGTGGAAATTGCCATTTTAATGAGAATGAAAGACAGAATGTAGAATTAAAGATATGTTTTCAGCAGTAATGTGGATTTTATTATGAAGTGAAAGCCAGGACACAGGTGCCAAATATGTAGTATAAGTTTTAAGGCATATCCATAGCAGGGGGCAAAATATTGTCCGGTAGTAATAGTGTACTGTATGTCAAAACCAGGCAGTACACTTCAACTAAGCTCTGACTTAATGCTATAAAAGCACAATTAAACTTTGCAACACTGCAAAGAAATATAATGTTATACACAGATAACCTAATCAAACAGTAACAGAGAAAAGGCAAACACATTCAACTAGAAACCTTCACCAAGGTGGGAAAAAGTAACAACATACAGCACCCCAAAATATAAAAGAATCTTAAAAAAATTCCTGAATCCAGTATTTGATCCGGACCACTACCAAAATAATGGAGTGTTACTTGGGCCAAACTCCACCCCTCTGAGAAAATGTCATGTCATGTCATTTTCTGAACCGCTTAATCCTAATTAGGGTCGCGGGGAGGCTGGCACCCATCTCAGCCAACT